>JACXGJ010002782.1:0-60074 GCA_016801105.1 Esox niger | reverse complement strand
CCAGCCTGTACCTCTGCCTTGCTCTCGTGTTACGACCGTCTGCCTGCCTTCGACTACTCCGCCTGTCCCCTGTCTGTACCTCCGCCGCCCGCTCGGTTCTCGACCTCCTGCCCGTCCCCGACGACTCTGCCTACCGCTTGCCTGTACCGTCGCGACTCCAGTCCAGTCTGCACTTGGATCCCCGCCCGTGTCCGTGTCACATTTAACATCCTATCATGCTCTGTGGCATGTATAAAAATGCTGAGTAGGCCCAGTTGACCTCCATTTTGGATTAAGTTAAAAGAATCTAAGTTACTTTTACAAATGTTTTAATACTGAGTATCTTCAAGGATGACAAAGCCCCCATCCACACAGCTCAAGGACTCACTGAATTGTTTGATGAGTAAACAAATATTGACCAGTTATCAATACAACTCTACACCTATGAGAATTTGGGACCAACATGTTAGACAGCACTCCTCACCCCATCATCAAAACACCAAATGAGGGAATATCTTTTGTGAAAATGGTGTTCCATCCCTCCAGTGGAGCTCTAATAGAAGATTTGACAGCCCTACGTATCCACGGATGGTCGAGGGGGACCTATCCGTAACAAAGAGATGCTGTAACAATGACAGGATCTCCTCCACGGGTCAACATGAAGGGTCAGAAGATCCTGGATGGTGCAGACCACCGCAGCGGACAGGCCCCTATTCAAAAGCCTGTCCCGTTCAGGGGGCAAAATCCTGATGCCTTCCCGGCGTAGGGTCTCCAGCACAGTCTCCCAGCATTTGGAAAAGCTGCATGGAGGCAGAGTGTAATCAAATGTAATCCTCGTATATGAATGGAATCCTCGTATCCTCGATTACGCTCGAATCCTCGAGCGTAATCGTATGGAATTCATGTCCCAAAGGCAAATCAGAATAACGTCTTAGGTCTGCAAAAGATTGGGACATAAATAAGCATCCATGAGGTCTATGCTCGCACAGAAACCTCCTGGTAGGAAGGCTTCCAACAGGCCAGTAGTGGGGAGCATATGGAACGGCCATTTGGCTACGTGCACATTCAGACTGCACAAATCCAAGATCGGTCCCACTCCTCCTGTCTTCTTGGGAACCAGGCAGTGATAGGTAGTAAAAACTGTCCTGTCTGAAACCTCTGAGATCGCAGTTCCTTTACCCCCTGACAGGAGAGCAGACGCTCTGTCAAGCATTGATGTCACCGTCTCCGCGATTCCCTAAAAGGGACGGAGAGCCGAGTGAAAGTGAATTAGATAGCCCACTATGATCGTTTGCCATGTTGATCGAGCCAGGCTGACATAGTACTGTGATGACGCCACGTGCAATAACGCTCTGAGAGAAGAGCATGCAGTTATAGTGAGGTCGAGCCTGGAGGTAAATTTGGTCCACGTAACGTGTGCCAAAAGCCCTAACCATTAGGCTTTAACATTGTTAAACAGGCACGGCGCTCTCACTTAGGAATTAGAAAGTTACCCAGGCTGAAAAATCATTTTACATAGGCACTATTTACAGGCCACCGGGCCATGTACAATGTTCCTCAATGAGTTTTCAGAATTCTTGTCTAACCATGTAGTTATGGCAGATAGTATTCAAATGTTTGGCGATTTCAATATTCATATGGAAGAGATAAACGACCCTCTTCAAAAAGCCTTTGAAGCAATATTTGACTCAATGAGTTTTATCCAACATGTCTCCAGCCCAACGCACAGCCACAATCATACAATAGATTTAGTCGTGTCAAGAGAAATCGATATGTCCACTCGCTCCGCAAAAAATTAGTTTCAAAAGATGCACTATAAATTCTCGGACTACAAATAGATTTCTTGATATTTTTCCAAGCTTGCTCATCAGTGACAAAGAAAATAAATCTACAAACGATCTAATCCAGGATCTGAACTAAACACTGCAAAATACTTTAGATACGGTTGCACCACTTAAAAAAATAATAATTACGGAACAAGACACTTGCTCCCTGGTACAAAGAAAATAGTAGAGCTCTAAAGCAAGCCTCCAGAAATTTGGAGCAAAAGTGGCGCTCCACCAAGTTGGGTGTATTTAGACTAGCCTGGATAGACAACGCACTTAAATACCGAAAAGCACTCACATCCGCTCGATCAGCGTATTTCTACAACCTGATTGAGGTGAACAAAAACAATCCAAAATTTCTCTTGATACAGTTGCAAACTTAACTAAAAAGCAACACTCAACAAGCGAAGTGGGACTTCACTTCAGCTGTAATAAATACTTGAACTTTTTTGATGAAAAGATCATCACCATTAGAAAACAAATAACTGAGTCCTCAAATAATTACAGTCCCCAAAATCTCAGTTGTATGGAGAATGTCCTGAACCTACCTAACCAATTATCAACTAGACCCAATTCCAACTAATTTACTCAAGGAGCTGCTTTCGGTTCTAGGTTAGCGAGGTTAAACATAATAAATTGCTCCCTTTCCTCCTGATGTGTACCAAACTAACTAAAAACTGCTGAAATTAAACATCTGAAAAAATCGAATCTGGATCCAGACACATTTAAGGGCTAATAATAATGGAATGTTTTAACTATAAGCCAGTCTTGGTTGAAAAGGCACATCGCCCATACTTGGGTTATAAAATCTCCACTATTTTTTGTTCCATATATTTTAAATAATCTCAACAAAGTATAGTCTCAGTTGTTCCAGTAAGTGTTTTATAGGACTTCGGAATGAATGTAATGACGTCCCTCAGTTCATTTAGGCTCTGCTGTAGCTGATCAGCTGTCTGTCTGATTGCCTGGATGAACTTCACGGTCTCTGAATTGACCTCAGGCTTGGGTTCAGCAACTGGATCTTCACATTCAGGGTTCAGCCCCATGGTCGAGTCAGTGTCCATCACTTCTAAATGACTGGTCTCAACAGACTGCCTGTTTGCTTTTGCCTGTTGCGGATCTCTTTGGCATCCATGACGATGAAGTACACATCCAGAGCTACAAAAAAAGCAGAGAAAACTCCAGTTGCCACTTCTGCCACACGCACTGCCCTGGCGGTTTGGGCTACAACCCTACCAATGTTGGCCACTTGGACCAAACGGACAAGCTCTGGAATGGCCCCTATGCCCCTCCCAATTCTCGTTCCAACCCTTGCCAGATTCTCAGAAGGGGAGTTTTCACTTCCTGTCTAAACGGAAGTGACACTTGCTTTCAGTGTCTCCAACGCCTCAGCGATGTCTAGTATAGATGTCACCAAAGACTTCAGCTTCTCCTGGAACTCAATTAGGATGTTCTTGATGGCTTTTCGATCTGTAGACTCATTGACCATGTTGGTTATGTTGGATACTCCGGCTGTGGCTCCACCAGCAACAGCCACCCCAACACCCACCCCAGTGACGATCAGGGAAGCGCCCAGAGTGAAGGGAGCTAGGATGAGCCCCACTATGGAGGTGATTCCTCCAGCAGCCCCAATAACACCTCCTGCCAGACTGCCTATGGTGGTGCCCTCGTGCACACGCTCCAAGCCATCAGCCAACGCTCTCAGCTTGTCCAAATTTGTCTGGAGTCCCTTCACAGTTCTCTCACTCTACAAACAAATTAATTCAGACTGATCATTTAACTTAATGAATTATGAATGAATGAACAAAATAACAAACTCATGAACAAGTATATTATGCAATGTTATTTTTTATTACAAACCTTTGTGAGGATAGTAATTATGAAGGCTTTTGCCAATATTTCTCCAGCTGAAGGCCTAATGGATGGGTCTTGTTGGAAGATGTCACACAGCAGGTCACAGAGCTCAGGTGAGAAGCTTTCTGGGAGCGATGGGTAAGGACCATCTACCATATTGACTATGCTCTCTGCTTGGAACTGTATGGAAGGAACTGTAATTATTAACACAGCTTTTTGCATTATGAAGTGGCCAACATTGAGATGGAAGTAGAACTTACTGCATACTGAAGCATGCACTGTTCATACAGCACAAACCCCAGGGACCATATATCACTGGAAATACACAAATATGTCAATATTGTGTATGCCATATATCACTGCAAAGAGGGTCAAATACATGAATATGGCAATACTGTATAGGCCCTATATCTGATGCTCTCTGGCTAAAAAAAAAGTATGACATTCCAACATGAGGTCAAATGACTATTAATTGTGTAAAAACTGACTTGGTTACAGTTTGCTCTAGATATAATTCTGTTGTTTAACATTTTCAAATGACCTTTGGGTGTTAAATGTTCCACCTTTCAGAATCTCTGGACCTAAATAGGCCAGTGCTCTATTCTCTGAAGATCTTTTAACACTGGTAGAACAGAAACCCAACAGTCAGTCTTTAAAATAGGATTAAACTCGGCAGCACTAGCATATTTGTACAAATAATTACTATCAAAAAAGTACCATACTTTTCAGTGACTCTTCCAAAATCTCCCAAACAAAGGGTCCCAAATTTAGTGAGGAAAATATTCTGTGGTCAAAAAAGAAATGTTACTGAAAAAAAAACATGACCAACACTTTATACCACTTGAAATAATTCAGTACATTGTCCTACCTAATAGCTGTATTTTAGATTATTTTGTTTTTCAAAACCACAATTCCCATTTGTGGTTCACAAACCTCTCCTCATAAAAACCCATTGGATTAGCAATGTGTTATTAACCTGAACTGGATATGTATGGCATAAGCTATTACCACTATACATGGGTTAAGGCAACACTGGGCAAAAACCCTAAGAATACCCATGTATAATTTTGTAAAGAGACCGCATAATGCAGAGTGAATATGCTCCAACCACATCGGTCATTCACTTATATCATGAGCAAATCCGAAATCCATATTGGCACAGTATAAGCACGTATGAAATTCAGAATCATTTGTTCCCTTGACACCAAGACTAGTCCCAGAGATAGCAGACTCATAGATGAGTGTCATACAGTGGATATAAAAAGTCTACACACCCCTGTTAAAAGGCCAGGTTTTGGTGATGTAAAAGAATGAGACAAACAAATCATTTCAGAAATTTTCCCAAATTTAATGGGACCTATAACATCAATAATTCAATTAAAACAAACTCAAATCTTAAATCTAGCATAAGTGTGCACACCCTCTTATAACCGGGTATGTGGCTGTGTTCAGAATTAACCAGTCACAATCAAACTCATGTTAGATAGTCATTACACACCTGCCATCATTTAATCACGAATAATGTTCAGCTGTTCTTTTCTGTTGCATCTAAGAGCAAAAGCCATGGTTTGCAGAGAGCTTCCAAAGCATCAAAGGGATCTCATTGTTGAAAAATGTCAGAAGAAGGGTACCAAATATTTTCCAAAGCATACAATGAAAACAGTCATCAGGAAGTGGAGAAAATAGGGCACAACAGAAACATTACCAAGAACTGGACTTATTGCCCAAAACACATAAAAAAATGTGTGGAAATTGTGGAAACCAATCCAACATAACTCTCAAAACTGAAAAATTATCTAGAAATATTAGTTACCTTGAAAAGAGCTCCTACAACTTGCAATATGAGGGTTGATTTATTTGCAGTAAAGTTTTTATCTCAGAGAATATATTTTCAGTATCAGTGGTTGAATCTGATGTCTGTCGAAGCAATAAAAACACAGTAGTACATACTTGACAAATACTGGACAGATTTCGTTCTCGCTTTAATTAATATGAATGTTATATTTGATACCAATTACCTTTTGACTGCACACATTTTTTAAGTATGTAATTGGTAAGCTTACAAAGCAAAAGGCGTCAGGATGCATTTAAAAAAAAAAAATCAAAAATGGTATATACACAAATCAATATATTTGTAAAAATTAATTAAATATCACATCATTTTCAATCACTATATTGTTAAAAGTATGACCAAAAAACAGTTGTATAGCAGAGGAAATGTTATTTACACAGAGCAAGCACAAAGCCCTAGATAGCACACTTTAGAAAGTTGCTCGAGGTAGAAGTAAAAGACGAAGATTAAGCATTGAATGAACGTGAGCATGATTTAAACCCCAACAGTGCCAAATAACATGACCCCTCTCTTCCATCAGGTCATCTTAATGCATCCTTTAGCCTGATAATTCAGTTACAAATTACAAATAAAAATAACATTTACATAAGTGCCAATGTTAATTTTGGCAGCCTTTTTGCCAGACCGCATAAGCGGAGCCTGCTAAGAGTGAATTTCTCTTACTGAATGAGTGACTGACTGACTGACTACCCCATGTTAAATAACATAGTGGTTAAAGAAGTGGACCTGTAAACAATAGGTCCCGCATTCTTATCGCCTCACAGGCAAAACCAAGTATGCATTATGAATTATTCCATATAGATAAACACTTTGCTGCCTAAAACCTTTGGTAAATAGAACAGTTGATGTTATATAGCAATGGTTTCTGGTGGATTTTCAAAGTATGCATCCGTGCATGCGATTTGGGTCAGGATAGACAAACATTTGCTGGCTACAAAACACAGTGGTAAGGTTATAGTAAGCCATAACCAAAACTGTATACAGTCATATTGCAACTCTTTCTGGCATGGAAAAGTTAATCTTCAGTCTTGCTAGCAATTGCTCAATTCTTATGATTATTCCTAGGAAGTTAGTAGATGTTAGTAAGCCTATTACTGGCTAATAAGCTGTTAAAACAGCCAGTGCCAAAAGTTAACAGCTCATAGACGCTAATTGTGTTGGAGGTAAACTTACTAAGAAATGTTAGATAGTTTAACACAATGATCAATGGTGTTTAGCAACTGGTGAAATGTGTAATGCACTGGTGTAGTGGTTAAAGACAGTGTGGAAGACCTAAATTGGAACCTATTGAGAGCAACAACATTTATTTTATTTCCACAATTCTCTGGTCATTTCACTTGATGAAAAAGTTAGTTATCTTTACCTTTATTGACAGTTATTAGATCAAGTTCATTTACAAATGAAATAAAAATGTATGCTGTTATGCCATGGAAGAAAAAAAGAAATAGCTTTGCCAGATTTGCTAGCAATTTCTATGACTATTGCAGTCAGTTTATTTGTATCAATATATTTCACGAATGGCCAATTAGCTGTTAAAATGGCCAGTACCAAAGAGGATTTGTTCAGGATAGAGACAAGAGGCTATACAGACATCCATTAAATGTACAGCTCTGTGGTGTTGTGGTTAGTGACACAGCCTTTTGGGCAATACTTTCTGTTGAGCTAGGCTATATTTTCAGTTTCAGTCACTTTAGTATCTTTCAGTTTTATAATTTAGTAATGATTTTGTCTAGTTATTGTCAAAATGAAAATAAGTGAGACATTTTAGTCAACAAAATGCCCATAAGTTTTAGTCACAGTCTAGTCCTATAAAATTATTGCCTAATTAACCTACAGCAAACATAGCAAATAAGGATAACAGAACATATTATAATGTTTTACTTACAATGTTAGCTACAATTCAAGCGCAGCTGCAAGGGCCCACCAACGAAAGGCCTTGCCATCCCAGCTGCCACACTATTTGTAGGCAATTCATATCATTTTTGAAATGATGTTAAAAGTTCATGATATATCTTCGTAGTTAGTCTAAACATCTCTAATATATTAAAAAAATTGTTTCCGACAATCGATATTGCTGCCCTTTCATCTAATCTCAAGTCTCCAATTATGCTTTTGTGCTGCAATTGACAGGTAGGGTGTTTTCAAACATTGACCAATTCAGCACATACAAACACAACATTAGCCCAGCCTCGTACTGTGTCTCGGTCAATAAAGCAGTGGAAAATACAGGATAGTACTGCCATTCATAGTAATGACTACCACACAGTACATTGCAAAATAATTTGCTAGGTTTAAACGTGCCAAGTCTGTGGTATTTTCCCACTCTGTGGTAACTGGAAAGGATGTGGTTAAGTAGCTAAACTGAGTAGCTAGCTAAGGTTAATAAAGTCAAAAACTTCATGGTCACAACAACGGAAAGGTTAAATGAAAGTGGCTATTACATTGTACAACTTTTTTCTTTCATAACGATGTGACAACTACACCATCTGCTGCCAGTGCTCCCCCTGCAGGAGGCAGGCTTCAGCGCTCCATGTCACCGGCCTTCTGACACCACCGGCCATCTCATCAACTCATCACACCTGTTTTCTCGTTTAGCACACCTGATCATCATCCACAGTCATTTCCCCCAGGATATATGTTCCCTCTGCTCCCTTTGTCTTTGTGTGTTACTGTCTCACCTAGATGAGCATAGTTCAGCTCCATAAATAAATGAATAGTAATACAAAGACTCCACTGTCCGCTTCTCCTTGTTCCCCAAACCGAGCTGACAAACGAGACTATGGAACTGTAGCTAAAATTGTTTGCGAGCTATTGAACTTTGAACTTCTGAATATCTGTCAAATATCAAACATCAAACTACTTTTACCATGTTTAATCAGTGACTACTTACCTCAAGATTAATTTCTTTAACAACAATTGAGTCACCATTTTTGTCAGTAGCAATGACACCATTCTCCATCTCCTTCTGAACAGTGTATCCATTCTTCTCAAGGACACTCTGGGTTTTTCCCCCCATTGTTTTTCACTGGAAAATGTAGTCTTTTAAACTCAAATGTTAAATTACAACTTCCAATGATAAAAAAGGTTGTTTGTGTCATGTCAAAGTATGAATAACAAGTTAAACAACTATAATGGACTTAGAAACATTTTGTGCAATGTGAAAATGCTATTATTTTAAATGATGGCTAGAATAACACTGTGGCCTTAACATTTTTCATGAAACACAGCACATACCTGACCTTAACTTGCCTGACTTCCAGCAAAAAGGATCTCGTCCTGTATGAGCCTGATTATCACACACAAACACACCCCTGAGTTAGATAAGAACATCGGCAAACGCCTTCATGCAAATAGATGTTTAGAACTGTTCCACAACGCTACACAAAAGTGAAAGTGAAGGCATCAGGTATGTCTGCTTGAAATTGCCAACCCACTGAGAGGCATCCAGTTTCAGACCTGCATTCTCCACTGGCTGAAAGCAACTTCTATGGCTAAATCTGAACAAGTTTGAGCTTGCCCATCCTTTAGAATTACTATCTGATATCCCTATAAAAATACACACTGCCTCCACCATGTTTTTCAGATAATGTGGTATGCTTTGGATCATGAGCCGTTCTAAGCCTCTTCAAACTTTTTCTTCCCATCATTCTTATACAGTTTTGTCTTAGTTTCATCTGTCCAAAGAATGCTATTCGAAAACTGGGCTGGCTTTTATAAATGTATTTTGGGCCAATCTGGCCTTTCTGTTCTTGAGGCTTGTGAATGATTTGCTCCTTGTGGGGAACTCTTTTTGTTCCTGTGAATTATTCTCATTTTGGTAGACTTGGATAATAAATGCCTTCCTCCTTGACAGTGTTCTTCACTTGGCTGGAGGTGGTAAAGTTTTTTTTTACAATGGAAAGGATTCAACGATCTTCTAACACTTGTCTTCCGTGGGCGGAAGCCCAAATTCAATATTTAACTGGAACTTGAATATATTTAGGTAATCTATATATTCAAATATATTTAGGGCTAATATCCTACAATGTGATTCTCTGGATTCTCTTTTCTCTTTGTCTCTCATAGTTGAAGTGTACCTATAATAAAAGTTACAGGCCCCTCATCTTTTTAAGTGGGAGAACTTGCACAATTGGTGTCTGACTAAATACGTTTTTGCCCCACTGTAGATGACTGCTGCTTTCTAGACAAAAGATTTAACAATATGATTTTGGAACAGAAGGGTTAAACTTAAGAGCCCACTGCAAATTGAGTGCTTCTGTTCCTCACTCAAAACATTCCTGGGTCCAATACTTACTTTACATCTAATTTAAAAATGATTAAAAAAGGTTAAAAATGATTAAAAAAGGTTAAAAATTATTTTTAAAAAGTATTTGCCCATGCCTAACAAGATGTGCACAATAAATTCTACCTTTTTACCACCTACCTTGTCCGGCTGTCAAGGGGCGCGAGGGAGTCCAGGGAGAAGGAGGCAAGCGCAGGAGTCCATAGAAAACTTTTAATATAGAACAGGGTCAAACAAAACAGAGTGCCGTGCACTACAAAAACAGAACAAGATGAAACTAGGAATAAATATAAATAGCAAACATGGAACATAAGACAGCAAATAATGACCGCCAAGGAGAAAAGGGCCAAACTAAATACACAGACTATCAAGGAGAACATAAACAGGTGGGGGCAAAACACAGGTGAAAGGAATAAACTGATTAACTGAAACAAGAACAGGAAAGACCAAACAAGGACATGACAAACCACGGACATACAGAAAACATGGAACAGGATGGCCCCAGCAGGCTGGGACCATTATACCGGCTCTATGTCTGGGTTCCGAACCTGGGTTCTTGACAACGAAACATTTACACACAGCAAAAACATAATGAGCATAAAGCAATAATATAAGTAACACTCTGCATAGCAGCAGTTTAAAGAGAGTGCTGTAACCTAGCAGCAATAATGGTAGTAGTATTGAATATAACAGATATGGCAAGTATGGCAGTAATAAACATAAAAATTATGTAAACTAAAATACATTTTGAAAGAGTAGGATGGGGAGTATGAACAGAATGGTGGAGGTATTGATTATTATAGATTCATGGGAGTGTAATATGCTTATGAATGGTAAATGCAAAGCAGTGGCGGTTGGTGAAAGGCTGGTTGTCTTCTTTGGAACTTATAAGGTCAGAAGAAGCCAGCCAGTAAAAGATCAATACAAATCAAGCTTTGACAGTTTATGAGTAAATGAAAAAGCAATTGGGGTAAAATTACTGAGCTATGAAAACCTTTTCTTTGGATCTCGTAAGTTCACGAGTAGGGGTGAAAGTAAAATTGTTGACAGTTTGAAGAGGACAGCATTTATGGACAAGTTAATTAAATTTTTAAGATCTGTACAACCGAATCCATCGCTTCTAAACAACAGGAATCAACAGACTGCCTGATCGTCTTTGCCTGTCGGATGTTGTGGATCTCTTTGGTAGAAGAACACACCAGCTGATATAAAAAAAATGTGCGTGTTGCCAATTTCCGCCACATGCGCTGCTCTGGCGGTTTGGGCTGTAACCTTGACGATTTTGGCCACTTGGACCCGACTCGTGCTTAAGCCCTTCTCAGCAGTGGATTGGTCACTTCCTGCGTCAGTGAAAAAGTGTTTGCCCCCTACCTGATTTGTTATGTTTGCATGTTTGTCACACGTAAATGTTTCAGATCATCAAACAAATTCAAATATTAGTCCAAGATAACATAAGTAAACACAAAATACAGTTTTGAAATGAAGTTTGTAATTATTAAGGGAAAACAAAATCCAAACCCACATAGCCCGGTGTTTTTTAGACAGAGGGTCTAAAGCACTGGCCACATCTGTTGATACAGTTGCTAAAGTGTAAAATGTTGCAGCCTGTGCATGTGGAGTGCCAAAATGTTTTATTCAAACAAAGTTAACTTAACAAAGTAGATTTTTATTTTGAGATGAGCCAGATAGAGGAGGCAGCGCTGGAAAACCAAACTATGGGGAGTCCACAGTCTCCAGTGTGTCTCCTATTAAGAAGATGACAATGCATCCATTCTGTATCTGGGACATTACATGTATTATGTGATTGCCTTCTGTAAAGGGATGTTTTTTTAATGAGACAGCTGGCTTTTGCCAGAACAATCCAGAGTTTAGAAAAGGATCTGCCCCTCATAGGAATCAGAAAGGGATTCATGATCAAACATGATGGTAGTCTCAACTTTCTAACCGCCCCTACTACTTTGTGTCTTGTAGAAAGTGAATAAACCAAGACAATCACAGGTCACAGACACGACAATTAAATAATATATATTTTACACTTCATTTATATAATTTCTGAGAATGTGCCACAGCGCCACCATCGTCACCTCCCCACGCCATTCTGAGTAGCCTGGCTTCTAGTCAATATCGATTCCCAACTTGTCAACCCCTAGTTTTGTGTGAACGTACCCGGACTGTCTTGTTCAGTCATCCCACCGTTTCCCATTATCCATTAGTATGTTATACAGCCACTGCACCTTTTTCTTTCCTTTCCAAAAAAGTTGGAAAGGAAAGTTTTGACTGAGGAAGTTGTTAATTTGCAGTGGTCTCTTTATTTTAACCCTTCTGTTCCTCACTCAAAACATCAGTTTCTTCTTAACTAGTGACAACACTAATGTGCCACTACACAACAAAACGGTTGACTTGCTGTTTTATTTGATCACCTACGTAACCACACTACTAGTCAAATGCTTTGCAACACTTTTTTCAGTTTTATTGTAATTCACACAGTTTATTGTCTTGATGTACTCTGAAATGAAATCACAGAGCAAAGGAAAATTGCATTATGGAGTCGTTTTGTTTACAAATCAATTTATAACATTTTTAACATGCATTTTTCTAAACAAATTCTTGTTATATTAGGGTCGTTTTTTATTTGTATCTTAATAAGGGAAGTAAGTATTTACTTGGTGGGTTTTGCCACCAAGTACTAAGTCATGTTTTGCAGAGGGATAGATTATTTCACTCATTTAAATACTAATAAAAAAAAATTGACATGCATATTTCTTGATGTTTTTGAAGTTATTCTGTCTCTCACTGTTCAAGAAAGTATAGACTGATCATTTCTTTTTCAGTGGACAAACCTACAAAATCAGCAAGAGATCAAATATTATTCTCCCTTACTGTATTCCATTTTACTTTGAAGCTTGATATGTATGAACATGTACAAATTCATACCAGTTTTTTTCAACACTCTAACCATACCCACCTGCCCCCTGCTAAATAGTGACTCTCAGGGGCCTTGTTGCAATACTCTCTTCTATTACTGGACTCTGACACTGCCTTGAAAAATCTGATACGTTTTCAGTTGTTACATGTACTCGTCTACCTGGGGAACCTCACTGATGCTATCGCTGCATTTCAGTTTCACATACTCAACTCGAATTGCACAGTCAGAACTGCCATTTGTACTTGCATTTGCCTCATCGCGCAACTATTCTCTTCTCACTTGTACATACACTATATTTACTACCTGTACATTTCTCACCCTATTCTATTTGCACTTCTGGTTAGATGCTTATTGGATTTTGTTGTACTGCACTCGTACTGTTGACAATGACAATGAAAGCTAAATGTAATCTAATAAAGACCATTAAAAATCCTAACCTCAATTAAACAGCAATTTGTTGATGAATTAAGGCTGACATTTTGTGTTCAATTAATTGTATTACACACAAAAGGAAGAATCAAACGCTTAACATGATGTTTTTCCAACATAAACATCTACAAGGGTAGCATATCTGGTATACCAGATTTGTGGATGAGCAAGTAATCACGCTTGTTATAGGAAATATCGGATGGTTGAAGTGGGTCATTTTGGAAGTGTTGTTACATTGAGCACAGTTGAACACAACGGTAGTTACCATTAATGAAGCAAAATGACAAAAAAACGTGTGTATTAGACTGCATACTGCAATATTGGTACTTTTCCTTTACTGCATTGGCTCTACTTATGCTTCCAAAAAATGCATTCAACTATATGATGACAAACACACACTCATTGATATATATGAAACTATGATTTTTTTGCTTTATTCCATGAGAATCAGAAATAGTTTTATTGCCAAGTAGTTTAACAACAAACTAAGAATTTTTTTCTGGTCCTTTGGTGCAGCAATTTTGTACAAGTGAAATAAAAACAAATAAGAATAAGAAGGGTGAGTGAACATAAAAGAGTACACTAACATGTTTGATTAGTTGTTGGCATACACATTTATTCAATAACATTATTATTGCAATTACACAATTATAATGTCATGTTTGATTGTAATTGTTTACGTAAGCTGTTTGTTGTATATATATATATGTATATAAACACACACACACACACTCAATCAGGACATACATACAGTGGTGTGAAAAAGTGTTTGCACTCTTCCTGATGTCTTTTTTGTTTGCATGTTTGTCACACTTATATGTTTCAGATCATCAAACAAATTCTAATATGAGTCAAAGATAACACAAGTTAACACAAAATGCACTATAGAAATGAAGATTGTTATTATTAAGAGAAAAGAAAATCCAAACCCACATGGCCCTGTGTGATAGTGATTGCCCCCTACAACCTAATAACTGGTTGGGCCACCCTCAGCAGCAACAACTGCAATCAAGCGTTTGCGATAACTTGCAATTAGTTTTTTACAGCACTGTGGTGATCATTTGGCCCACTCATCATGGCAGAAATGTAATCCAGCCGCATTGGAGGGTTTGAGAGAATGAACTGCCTTTTTAAGGTCATGCCACAGCATCTCAATAGGATTCAGGTTAGGATAATGACTAGGCCACTCCAAAGTCTTCATTTCGTTTTTCTTCAGCCATTAATTGGTGGACTTCCTGGTGTGTTTTGGATCAATGTCCTGCTGCAGAACCCAAGTCCACTTCAGCTTGAGAACCGATGGTCAGACAATCTCCTTCAGGATCTTTTGGTAGACAGCAGAATTCATGTTTTCATTTACCACAGCATGTCTTCCAGGTCATGAAGAAGCAAAACAGGCCCAGACCATCACACTACCACCATCATGTTTTACTGTTGGTATGATTTTTCTGAAATGCAGTTCAGCAGTAGAGCTATCTGGGGATAAAACATAAATATCTAGGACCAGATAATCACAGTAGATTATTGCATGAGTTTGAGATCTGAAAAGAAAATGATAGAATCATTCATTACTTCTCTATGTCTTGTTTCTTCGTATTTTAAATTAATTTAGTCTCAGTTGTCCCAGTAAGAGTCGTCTATCTTCGGAATAAATGAAATGACATCACTCAATTCATTCAAGCTCTCCTGTATCTGATCAGCTGCCTGTCTGATCGTCTGGATAAACTTCATGGTCTCTGACTGGACCTCAGGCTTGGGTTCAGAAACTGGTTCTTCACATTCAGGGTTCAGCCACATGGTCGAGTCAGTGTCCATCACTTCTAAACGAATGGAATCAACAGACTGTTCCATTGCCTTTGCTTGTCGGATGTTGTGGATCTCTTTGGCATCCATGGCGATGAAGAAAACATCAACTGCTATAAAAAAAACAGTGAATATTCCTGTTGCCATTTCTGACACACGCACAGCCCTGGCGGTTTGGGCTGCACCCTTGCCCGTGTTGGCCACTTGGACCAATCGGAAAAGCTCTGGAATGGCCGCTAGTCCCCTCCCAACTCGTGCTCCAGCCCTTGACAGAGTCGCTGCAGTTGTTTGGTTACTTTCTGCATCAAAGGAGCCACTCACACTCAGCATCTCCAAACCCTCAGAGATGTCTTTTAGCGATTCCACCACAGAGTTCAGCTTCTCCTGGAACTCCTTGATGACGTTCTTGATGGCTTTTCGGTCAGTAGACTGATTAACCATGTTGGTTATGTTGGATACTCCAGCTGTGGCTCCACCAGCGACAGCCACACCAACACCCACCCCAGTGACGATCAGGGAGGCGCCCAGAGTGAAGGGAGCTAGGATGAGCCCCACTATGGAGGTGATTCCTCCAGCGGCCCCAATAACACCTCCTGTCAGACTGCCTATGGTGGTGCCCTGATGCACACGCTCCAAGCCATCAGCCAACGCTCTCAGCATGTCTAAATTTGTCTGGAGTTGCTTCACAGTGTTCTCACTCTACAAACAAATAAATTCAGATTCATATTGTCTTGTGAATTATAAATAGGAAACAAATACATATGAACAAATATATCATGTAATGTGGTCTGTGATTCCCCACCTTTTTTGTGAGGAAACTAATAATGAAGGGTCTTGCCAGGATTTCTCCAGTTGAAGGCCTAATGGATGGGTCTTGTTGGAACATGTCAAACAGCAGGTCACGAAGCTTTCTGGGAGAGATGGGTAAGGACCACCTAATATTTTGGGGATGAGTTTGATTGTGCTCTCTGCAGTAAACTGTAAAAAAGGAACTGTTGCTATTAAACAGCTTTTTGCTTTACCAAGTGGCCAACTTTGAGATGGAATTTGAACTTACTGCAGACTGAAGCACGCACAACTCATACAGCACACACCCCAGGGACCATATATCACTGGAAAGAGGGTCAAATACATGAATATGGCAATATTATGTAGGCCATAAATCTGAATGTACAGATTATGATATGTTCTTGGATGCATCAAATTAGTGCTTCATGTGCAAGAAATTACGCAAGTCAATTCAAAAGAAAATAGACAGGAAAAGGATTTAATGTTAGTGTTGTTTTCTTTTGTGGTTGGCTAATTAAATCTACATTTTCCTAAAAAGCAATGGATGGAGAAAGGGATTTTACTAAACCATTTTTAATGAACCACTATGTCCTTCAGTTCTTGGTTACAAAGAAGGTTAACAACATTGAAAACATACAAATGTGGGACAGCTGAATGATTTTTGCCAGATGCTTACGGAAAATGTATGTCAGACATCAGCTGTGCCTTTATCTCACTGTGCAATTTGCTGTCATTTCTCTACTTTACTTGCCGGTGTCATATGTCATGTTCGAGAGGATCAAAAACACAATGTACCATGGGTAAATTATATCATACATAAAAAATATCAATAGTAGTTTAAGTTTCAAGGAAGGTGTGGATAAATCAGTTGGACCCTCTTAAACATGTGACACCATTTTTTGGAACATGGACACCTCAGCATGAAATATTTTTATCACAGGGTTGCTGTTTGCTAGTGACATAATTTTGTTGGGTAACATCTTGAAATTACCTTTTGGTGTTATACATTTCACCTTTCAGAATCTCAGGACCAAAGTAGGTCAATACTCCAATCTCTGAAGATCTTTTTGCATTGGTAGAACAGAAACAAAGCAGTCAACCTTCAAACAAATGAAACTGCCGTAACTGTATATCTTTTCACAAGTAATTATAATCCAAAAAGTACCATACTTTTCAGTAACACTTCCAAAATTTCCCAAACAGAGTGTCCCAAATTAAGTGATGAAGATATTCTGGTGTAAAAAAAAGAAATGTTGATTATTTACTGAAAACAACCTGGAACTTAACAATTCTTATCACATGAAATCATTTAGTTCATGGTCCTGTCTAGATCCAACCAAGCACTAATGTTTTTTATTCTCCAATTTCTAGATAATGAAGACATACTTTTTGAAAGGCCAGTATTTACCTTGGGTCTCAGGTTTCTGTGACGTAGGCATTTGTCGTGGACACACTTAAGGGCCATACAGATCTCAACAAACCAGTCCATGATCTGGAATGAAATACAGTTAATGATTTTGGTTTAACAGGGTGTAACTTAGTTTGGATGCAGTGTCATGGATGAAAATTGCTGTGTTCTAGGCTGACCAGATACAGAAGAACATATCCGCAATGATAAACCAATGTATTACCTGACTGTGCAGTTGATGACTTCACAAAAAAGCTTTGATGCAAATAACATCTGTAAAATAGTCAGCTAGGAACACAAATGATTTGCTTTTAATTTGAAACACCTGTTCTTCTGAGAAAGGGGTCACAGTCTCCATCCTGTCTCTTATCTTCTGTGACAGATCTCCACCCTCACAATGGTCCATTATAACATAGTAACTATCACCATCTAAAAAATACACAGTTTATGTGAAAATAATACTATGTCTTTGAATGCAGACCTCATCATATTTTACTCTGTGGAAACACCTCCAAAATATTTCTTAGAACTGAAAAATTACCAAGAAATATTAGTTACCTTGAAAATAGTTTATGTAGCTTGCAATATGGGGGTGACTTATTTGCAGTAGAGTTCCCATCTCAGAATATTCAGCATCAGTGGTTGAATCTGAGGTCTGTTGAAGCAAAAACTAATTTTTACCAAATACATAACAAAATACTGGCCAAAATAGGTAATAGCGGTTTTTATGTATGACCTACTATACACAGTGGGGAGAACAAGTATTTGATACACTGCTGAATTTGCAGGTTTTCATACTTACAAAGCAAGTAGAGGTCTGTCATTTTTATTATAGGTACACTTCAACTGTGAGAGATGGAATCTCAAACCAAAATCCGGAAAATCACATTGTATTATTTTTAAATAATAATTTGCATTTTATTGCATGACATAAGTATTTGATCACCTACCAACCAGTAAGAATTCCGTCTCTCACAGACATGTTAGTTTTTCTTTAAGAAGCCCTCCGGTTCTCCACTCATTCCCAGTATTAACTGCAACTGTTTGAACTTGTTACCTGTATAAAAGACACCTGTCCAGACACTCAAACACACTCCAATCTCTCCACAATGGCCAACACCAGAGAGCTGTGTAAGTACATCAGGGATAAAATTGTAGACCTGCACAAGGCTGGGATAGGCTACAGGACCACAGTCTCAAAGAAAGCCATTCATAACACATTACGCCGTCATGGATTAAAATCCTGCATCGCACGCAAGGTCCCCCTGCTCAAGCCAGTGCATTTCCAGGCCCATCTGAAGTTTGGCAATGACCATCTGGATGATCCAGAGGAGGAATGGGAAAAGGTCATGTAGTTGGATGAGACAAAAATAGAGCGTTTTGGTCTGAACTCCACTCGCAGTGTTTGGAGGAAGAAGAAGGATGAGTACACCCCCAAGAACACCATCCCAACCGTGACGCATGGAGGTGGAAACATCATTCTTTGGGGATGCTTTTCTGCAAAGGGGACAGGATGACTGCACCGTATTGAGTGGAGGATGGATGGGGTTTTGTATCGCAAAGCTCTTGGCCAACAACCTCCTTCCCTCAGTAAGAGGATTACAGATGGGTCGTGGCTGGGTCTCTCAGCATGACATTGACCCGAAACACACAGCCAGGGCAACTGGAAGCATCTCAATGTCCTGGAGTGGACTAGCCAGTCTCCAGATCTAAACCCAATAGAAAATCCTTGGAAGAATCTGAAAGTCCATATTGCCCAGCGACTGCCTCAAAACCTGAAGGATCTGGAGAAGGTCTGTATGGAGGAGTGGGCCAAAATCCCTGCTGCAGTGTGTGCAAACCTGGGCAAGAACTGTAGGAAGCATATGATCTCTGTAATTGCAAACAAAGGTTTCTGTACCAAATATTAAGTTCTGCATTTCTGATGTATCAAATACGTATGTCACGCAATAAAATGCTAATTAATTATTTAAAATTCATACAATGTGATTTTCTGATTTTTTTTGTTGAGATTCCATCTCTTACAGTGAAAGTGTATCTATGATACATATTACATGCTTTGTAAGTAGGAAAACCTTCAAAACCAGAAGTGTATCAAATACTTGTTCTCCCTAAAATGTGTGTGTGTGTATATGTGTGTGTGTGTGTGTGTATGTGTACACATACATGTATATACATGTATATATATATATATATATATATATATATATATATATATAAATGAAATACCCTTACAAATCAAAGGCATCAGGATGCAGTTGCAAACAGATATTTACAAATTAAATGACAAATCAATTGATTTGCAACACTACATTAAATATTGCTTCATTTAACATCACAATACGCTTAAAAAAGTATAACGATAGTAGGGCTTCTGATGTATAACAGAGGAAATATTTTTATAAAGAGCAAGCACACCAGTGCCGAAGTCATAGAAAGCACCCTTTCGAAAGTTCCTCATAATGTTAAAGAAATAATATTGATTAAGCACTTAACCTACAGACATGGTTTAAACTCAAAATGTCCCACTTAACATGACTCTTCTCAGTGATCTGGTCATCTTAAAGCCTACTTTACTTTGATAATTCAGTTATAAAACACACAAAATAACCACACAAAAATTAAATTTTAAGACACCAAATAAATACATTGGTTCCCTGTGCCCACATATTTTTATAATATTATAAAATGTAATATATTTCATAGAGATTGTCCACTCACCTGAAGTTTGATTTCTGTGATAACAAACGGATCACCATCTTTGTCAGTAGCAATGACACCATTCTCTATCTCCTTTTGTATGGTGTATCCTTTCTTCTCAAGGACACTCTGGGTTGTTCCCATTTTTGCTTCTCACAGGAATGTGTGAATCTTTAAACTCACATGTCATATTACATCTTTCAAATATTTGTATGTACAGAAGGTTATAATATGTTTTATTTAATATTGTGTTTGTGTCATTTCAATGCATAACAAGTTAATTAAACAACTATTATGGAACAACAAACATTTTGTGAAATGTATAAATGCTATGTTTTTAATGCAGACATACATAATACTGTGGTCTTGATATAGTTCATGAATTGGAGCACTTACCTTAGCTTGTCTGACTTCCAGGAAACAGGACCTCTTACTGCATGAGCCTGACTGTCACACACAAAGACACCCTGAGTTACATAAACACAATGGTCCATCTCACCTGAGCAATGGTAAATTAATATTGACAAAATTAAAAACAGGATGAGCGAAACAGTATTCATACCAATATATATTTAAGATTTTTTCACTACGCTACACAGAAGTGAAAGTGAAAGTTTCAAAACAGCTTGAAGTATCAGAAGAGGTATAAGCATATCTCATTGGCTCAGTGGCGAAGATAAAACCCTGGTCGCCTATGTGGCAGTTCACGTCTCTCACCACTATGCTCTTTAACAATGATCACTCACTCAGTAAGAGACATTCGCTCTTCTTGGCCAGCTCCGCTTACACAGTCTGGCAAAAACAAAGAGGAGCATTAAACAGAATCACAGACATGTTCCATGTATGACAGTTCAGTGCCTTTATTTAGCATCTCCTCAGGTGTCATTTATAGTGAAGATTATGTGTGTGTTTGTGTCTGAGTGTATATGCTGATTTAAGAACAATGTGTGCAAGCTGTTTGAAATGTGTGCAATGTGTGTGTGTGTATGCATTTATTTGTGTGTACAGGTGCTGGTCATATAATTGGAATATCATCAAAAAGTTGATTTATTTCAGTAGTTCCATTCAAAAAGTGAAACTTGCATTAGGTATACAGTCATTCCACACGGACTGATATATTTCAAGTGTTCAGTCCGTTTAAATTTAATGATTATAACTGACAACTAATGAAAACCCCCAAATCAGTATCTCTCAAAATTAGAATATTACTTAAGACTAATACAAAAAAAGATTTTTAGAAATGTTGGCCAACTGAAAAGTATAAAAAAAAACCTGCCCCAACAGAGGAAGATCAACGAGGCAAGAAATGTTGGCTAACAAAGATGGACGGTGCAGTTTCCAATCTAGACGCATGGTTACTGTGCAGACCCTGATCCCACAGCCCTGCATACGGACTTAAAAATTGTGAACATGGAAAAAGTAAAACAATTCTGGAGCTTCAAACAAAGCTGGAAAACCTGAAAACAAAACAATACTTTTGTGTACAGTGGTACATTTTACACAAGGTACAGTAATGGTTTACTATCCAGCAATCCCAGAGTCCTCCTGTATCTCCTAATGTGTTATTAATACCCTAAATTAATTGGCGATTCAATAAACTACGAATCGATGTCTGGATATGATATCACTAGGTACTGCACTCATATCAATAATATTTTTTCCTCAGTTTTTCAGTGTGCCCAAATGGGTAACCATGGGATACGAATTGTGCGTATCCCGGTAACAGTGGGTGAAGTTTGTCAATGGGGCAGGGTCAATATGTCGGAACTGTGACATCATAATAGAGCCTGCTGCATAAATACTGCACATTCTGTTATGCATTCATATTTAAATGAGACGTTAACAGCTTGTACACGTGAGTAACTTCTGATGTCTTTTGTGTGGTCTTTGGACAGTATTTCTTGGTAATAACGTTGTGGATCCTATCAATGGGGCATCAACTAGAGCCTGTGCTGTATAATCAATATTCTGGGTTTGCATATAGTCTATATGAAGTTTAGCTACTTCAAAATGTGTAATAAACTGCCAGCACATTTAATAAATTACTATGACAGGTTATACTATCACCATCATCAAATGTTTATTGCTAATATTAAGTTGAGGATAGCCTTTAATTGACCATTGGCATTTCCACCCCCATACAGGATGAGAAGAATTAATGTAAAACTTCCTGCAATTTCCAACAATTTGACAAAAAAGGGAAATCTGGATGACAATCCAAAGGATATGCGGAGACCTCCATCTGGCCTCCCGGTCATTTCAGCTTCCAACATGGAGTCTTGTGTGTCAGCCCAGGGCAAGACACCCAGGATGCACAAGATTTCAAAGGGTCATGACAAAAGTCATGACCAACAACCCAGGAGGGCACCCTCTGCTTTTCCTGCCCTTGTGGCTGATGTCCTGGAGCCTTGCCCGCCAACTCGGCACATGCCCCAGAGAACTGTCTTCCCTGTCCTCAAGAATGTACCTGTCCAAGGTCAGGAGAAAGTCCAAGCCCAGGAACTCAGGAGACCTCCCACTGCCCTTCCAGGCCTCATGCAGTCTTACCTGGCCACCCAGGGCAAACAGTCTGAGACCTGCAACGGGCTTCACTCTGCCCTGCCTCTGAAGTTGCCAGAGTTGACCGCCTCTCAAATGGAGCCCACCTCATGCGTTCAGGAAAGGCCCCCCACGCGTGCGTTCGGAACCGTCATGCCTCCTATCGCAGGAATCCTGGTTCCCATTGAGAAGGGCACTAAGGGAGTCAAGTGTGATGCCTCTCGAGTCCACACAGCGAGGGCCCCACTCCCTAGTATTCACGCCATGGGCCACATGGTCACTCAAGACGCCCTTTCCCCCACCCCACCCCCCCAGAAGTACAAGAAGGCTTCAGGCCGCAGGATTCACTTTAAGTGAGTCCTGGGCTTAGCTCCGCCCTCTGGTGTGGGTGCTCCTTGTTTTGACAGGTTGGATGAAGACACCTAGAACATCATCACCCAAAATAAGCTTTATTGTCACTCAGAAAAACAATTTTCAGAGAATACAAAGGCAGACACATGGACTCATGAAATGAACAATTGTAGATCTGTCTTATTTATCATCTGTAATTGAACATTGATATGATATAATATTACACATTCAACCAGTTTTACACTGGTTCAGTTCCTCTGGACACCCCTGTATTCCAGAAGTAGGACACCAACAGCAGAGAGACACTAGAAGAACATGACTCTGACCAGAGTGAGACTCGCTGGTACGTACCCCTGGTCTCCAGGGTCTTGTTCACAGTTATATGCGTGCTTTGCTGCCTTGGCTCAAGTCCTCCGATGCCATACATGTCTTTGTGGTTTAGGAGATTGAGCCCTTCCTGAGAGAGGAGAGCGGTGGTCGAAGACACTAATTGGGACGCACATTAGCATTTAAGAATCCCAACGTGGGGAGGAGAGAAGACATCCAAGGGATTCTAAGTGAGAACCTGAGACGTCAGTTGGATCTCCCACTGCTGAAACGCTTATGATGTACTATGAGCTTTGGACCAGAGGGATGTGGCCTCCTCATATGGAAGACTCCTGGGCTGACCCAGCACCATTGAGGGACGCAACAACTCACAAGCCTATGTTTTATTTTGTCTTTTATTTATTTATTAAAGTTGTCTTAAAGTATTACTAGTAATGTATGAATTAAGATTCTTTATCCTTGTTAAAACTCAGTTAAAAATACACTCTGGAGTTTTTGTGTTACAACAACCAGTGAATGTAAATGGTCACAGAATTGTGTTAGACATTACTCATTTTATCTAATGTGTTAACCTGATATCAAAAATAGTTACAATTAAGCGGGCCCAACCAACATTAGCTAACAGCAAACCATAAGCCGATCCTTGTGCTTTAAAATAAATGTAAAAAACAAGCTTTGTGGTAGTGAACGTTTTTGACAGAATTTTAGTATATACCTTTTCAGAATAGCGTTTATCGACAAAATGCACTGCATGTGCCTCTTCTGTCACTCACTCAGCAGAACTCCCATAGCGTTAAAGTTTGGAGGAGTCATGTCAGATAAACTTGTCGTTTCCTCTGGTCCAGTGGGCGCGCTCTCAACTGACCAGACAGCACAAATTAGCGAGTAGTCTCTAGCACTACCTGATGGCTAGTTTAATCATGACAAGGGCTATGGAAGAATCTCGTGCCCTCCTGTCTGAAACTCCTTGTCTCGACGTAGGGCCTACTCTTCTGGATATGTACAGGTCTAAATGTAATTGGGTAATAAAAATAATTTTGAGTCTCCTCTACCTTGCAACCTTTTCATAAACTGTACGTTTTTAAGATAAAGTAGAATTTTCTTTATCTTAAGAGGTTTAACTATTGGATATTGGATAATGGAAAGAAAGGAGTAGTCAGAATGTCTTAAAGAGCAGTAGCGAGAGTTGAAAGAGCAACAGTATATTCTGCCAATAGAATGTATTAAATAAAATAATAATAAAAATGTATTCACCATCTATAGGGCTGTTCATTATAGAAAATAATAAAGCGTTAAGGTAAAGACAAAGCCTTATCAGCATGCAGCCAAAAAGGAACACAATTTGTATTATTTTCAGTGGGCTATTTTCTGTAGCTGTATGTATAAAATGTACTTGAAATAATGTATGTTAAACTGATGTCCATATGCAGTTGGAATTCACTTTTAGAAACAAGTGTTTTCGTATGCGAAAGGTGAAGCGGACTACGGAGTCGTTAGGTTTCTATTATATTTATTCTGAGCTGACATATGCCCTTATTTTCGAGACAATAACACACAAAGACAAAGGGAGCAGAGGGAACATATATACTGAGGGGAATGACTGTGAATGATGATCAGGTGCGCTAGACGAGACAACAGGTGCAATGAGTTGATGAGATGGGGCGATGGTGTCAGAAGGCCGGTGACGTCGAACGCCGAAGCCCGCCTCCTGCAGGGGGAGGATGGGCAGTAGATGGCGTGGTCGTCACAGCCAGAGTCTGTGGATTCATGTTCACGCAATGGTGCCTGATGCATTTCTTCTCATTGCTGTACTTCTCCCCTTTCGTGTCCAGGGAGTCGTGTATGTCTGAAACTGGTAACGCAACTGATCATCCCTTTTCACCCACTTGGTTTTAATAGTGGATCCAACACAGCAACTATGGAACAAGATGCTTATCTTAATAGTAGCATACCGCGCGTAACAAGTGGAAACATTCTCTGATTGTGTAGTTTTCCAATAATAGGCTACGATAATGAACAGATAACACAACTATTATCACATTTATTGATATGTGTATATATATTAGCCGATATGGTACATTTTTAAGATAAATGCTCATATAAAAACGGAAACGTATGGCAAAAGTCAAGCTACTTCGCTCAGCAAACAAAACTATATTAAACTGCCTTATTAAAATAAATATAGACAAATAAAACGAAATGTAATTAAACGCTGTAATGCTTTGCTGCAATGTTACAGGTAGGTCTAGCCACGTCCCTTTCTATGAGCATATGCAAGTATTCTTGTCTCACTGCCATGAGCAGTATTCAGTTACGCTTTATTAAAACAAAACCAATGTGAATTTGACTCCTCAGTCCGCTGCTCCTCTCATTTGTAAAAGCTGACAATACAAGGGTATTTCAAATTATTTGACATTTCAAATTTATATTCAGCAGTTGTAAAACTGGAGAATATAATTGAAAGTCTATTAGTCAAAATTTTAAGGCTGTAGTTCCAACACCATTTCAATTTAGATTGAGAGGGGCCTGTATGACAGGAATGATCAGCAATATTGGTTCTGCTCATTCTGCTAGCGAAAAACTGTATCAAAAATACTTAGCTGAATTTTGCTATATACATTCTCTTTATTTGCATGTTTAGTGTTAATTTGCCTTAAAAAATAAAGGTACAATAGGCAAAATGTATATTAGCTATACAAATTATGCTGATATCTAAAGTCAGAGTTGATGAAAGAGTCATCATTTTAAGTTAAGAAAGCCTTAACATGTGAATCAGTGGGTCTGGTATTTTTATCTTGAAATGTTCAAGAGATACTGCCTTTATGTTAATGAACACTAATCATATAAAAATAAATAATCCTGTAAAAGCAGATAAACATGTAAGAATTCTAGGTAGAGATAACCTAAAGAAGTTGTTTTGGTCTCTGAAGCTGAAATGGTAGAAATTATAATGTTTTATGATGGATGATAGACACTCTGATAATGGTCCTATTTCTTCTTGACAGATGACAGATGTTCCTTATCAGATGATTGTCCTGAACATGTAGGAGAAAATAAATTAAGCTACACAGAGTTGCTGCAATGCTGTGTACTGTATTGCTAAACATGCTAAAGCATTTATTCATGGAGAATTTATCAAGGAGGCCTTATTCAGTAGTATTGAGGTTCAATGGACTGTCTAAGACACAATCCTCTCAAACAAATATTATCTTTAAAAGCTGCACTGCTTTTCAGTGTGGCTCTTGATAAGAGTGTGTATGTAAATTAGATTCTGCATCTAGCAATTGTTGTAGGATATGTTTCATTGAGACCTAAATAAAACACACATAGTGTCTTAATATAACGCACATAAGGCCATAATGAAGCTCACATAAGCCATTAATAAAACACACATAAGGGCTTAAGAAAACACACAAACAATGGTAAAAATAATGAAATAGCATGCTAAACAAGAAACTACACATTCCTTATGAAATCTGTGCTGATTTGAACATCTTATACTGTACTGTTGGCTGCCTACTGAGCCTTGGATGTAGATAGGCCTGGACCAATCTGGAGCTCATTGGCAATCATTTGACAGTGCTTCTTTTTGATTCAGCCAAGAAGATAGTTCGACATGCACAAATAAAAATAACAACTCACACTCAGATCAGTAGCAGTGGTAGGACAAATAGGATGCTGACACTGCAAAACAAATGCTGCAAACCCCTGCTGAAGACTTACCAGACACAGTCAGTTGTATAGCATCACTGGTTCTGGAGAAGGTGTCTCCCTTTAAACCCATACAGGTATACCACCTAGTATGAGATGTGTTGGCAGGACTGATTCTGTACTCAGGCTTTGTATAAGAGTGGATTGAATGACTCTTATTGAACCACTTATAATTCCAGTCTTCATCTCCGCCCCCCTTTATGACACATCTGAGAGTGACAGTCTCTCCTCTGAATATCTGGGGCCAGTTGGGTTGAAAGGCCAGAAAAACAGGTCTCTCTGGATGTGTACAAATAACTAACAAAAAAGTGCACAAATAACTAACAAAATGAATAGTTGCTCCGATGTGAATGTTTTAGTTGGTCAGTAGTTCTACTAAGTAGACCAATGTTGTGAAACAGGAAACCGACTGTATGTGATTAAATTAATTTATATATTTCTATACTATAAAATATGGACCTCTTATAATAAAATGGTTGGACTCACCAGGAACCTGTATGTGGACTGGTTCACTGTACTGGGTGTAGTAGACAGGGTCTCCTCTCCCAGCTCTACACCTGTACTGTCCTCCATGAGAGACACTGACCTGGCTGAGTGTATAGGAGGAACCAGAGGTTGTAGCTACTGGTTCAGAGTCTTGTCTGTGTCTGTACCAGTAAAACCTCCATCCAGAAGACTCTACAGTACAGGTCAGTGTCACACTGTCAGTACGTCCTGTTGGTCTGAACTCATTGTAGCCTTTGGCTGATCAGCTGTTGGAATTTAAATAGGTTTGAGTGGATAACACAAAATGAGAAACAACCTTGTATTATTATTAGTAAACTCACCAGTGACACTGATGTGGAGGGAAACACTGAGTTGTGACGACTGGGGACGATCTGTTCTTCTCCCTTGACACTGGTACTGACTCACCTGGTCAGACAGAGTGGTGATGGTTTTAGATGGTGAACCAGGACTCTGTAGTTGTTTATTTCTGTACCACCAGAGTAGAGGAGACCGTGAGCAGAGACACTCACTGAGGCTATGGGCAGAGCTTTAAAAACAGTTATATGAGGCGTAATAAGCACAATAATATGAAAAAATGAAAAGACTAGAGACAGATTCTACAATAGGTTTACAATATGAGTGGCACTGACTCATTGAAACAGCATTTTAAACATTGCATGGGTCTTTGCCTACTGTTCATCAAGAACCCATAAATACAATCAGCTATTTGATATTTACCTGTGGTCAATAATGAAATCAAACACTGGGTTGCACTTCTACATTACCTCAGAAAATAATATTTTCATACTGTCTAAACATCTGTTGGGATTCAGTTTCAAATCACTTGTTTTGTAAGAAGTTATGTAAAAAGCACAAAAAAGCATTGTCAGATTAAAAAGGAAGAATCATAAAGAGATTTATGCTTGATAATATTAATAAACATATACCACTACCTTGAGAGTGACCACAGTAGATAAGGATAGTCAGCACTTCATAGACAAAGACATAAGAAGCCATTACATTACAGTAGAATTACAGTAAAGTACACTGTGTTGTAGTAATTGAGTACTAATATTAAACTTAATGTACTTTATCCTCATAAACATAAAACTATAACATCAGTACTCACAGAGTAGAAAACACACCCAGGTAAGATCCATTCTGTAATATAGATGAGTAACTCTCTGAACAATAGTTCCCCTTACAAACCACAATACTTCCTTTATGATGAGAGGATGACTAGGGTATGCCTATTTACCTTCACAGAGCCTGGCAGAAAATATACAAACGGACAAAAAAGGTAATTAGCTAGAAGCTTATGACCAGTAACTAAACCATCACCAAAAAGGAAGATATCAGATCTTTTATTTACCATACATGATATTGAATAGATATAGATGTTATTATTAAACTGTTCATTGCACCTTTGCTAAATTGTTTACTGGTTGCAAGCTTAGCCAGCTAACCTGAGTTTACCCACAAAGGAAATGGACATGTACAGCGCCTATTGCGGGTGAAAATTGACATTAACAAGCTATAGAAACGACCTAACGTGTATACAACAGCGAATGCGACCGCGTATGCATCTATACGCGTATGCAACCGTGTATACGTGTAAGCACCCATGTATAGAGGTTTCTATACACGTATAGGCGTAGCGTCAGTATACACGTTCAGTCGACTGACATAGATGACCTACACAGACGACTGAGCGCACGTGTAAATGCGTGAAATTATTATTCTATTCGGCAGAGGGCGCAGTAGCCCGGGGATCTCTACGAACAGGAAGTTGTTAAACACCTCCAACGAAGAGATGAAAAATGGATTCGTTTTTCAGCTTATTACAGGGGAGTGAAGTTAGTTATTCATTTAGCTAAAACCACCAGGCAATTTGACTAGATGTGCTTGGTTACATGCAATATAGCTAGTTACCAGGGGGTTTTGTTGCCGCGGTTAGCTAGAAACATTGTAATATTTCTTTCATTCTGTGGCGGTAAACTACAGGGCGTTGGCTATAGCATAGCCTCCCTTCCCAAACCAAAGTGTCCATGGCTCAAACAAGCTTGTTGTTGGCTAATAAAGCACAATAACCGTAACATCTTTTTAGGCTCATCATTTTTGGTAGATCTTTTATTTGTATTATTGTCTTCCATAGGCTGCTTTCTCTGTATATATTTTAATGATAGCGAGACGGGTGGCTAGTTAAAACCACAGACAACAAATTCAAATCGCTGAAATTAACATGTTTTTCATCTACAATTTTGCATCTCTCTTTCAGGTTTCCCACAAATATTTTTTTTTCTGTAAACAGGTCTCTTTTACATTTTTCTTTCCAGAAAACGGATTGATCTACATGGAATGTGTAGCCTGTATACGTTATTTTTTAGTATTGTAGATGTCTTGTAAATGTACATAGTAAATATGGAAATAAATGCTTTAATGGGTTAACTACTTGTCAGTTTTCAATAAATGTACTATATACATATTCAAGGAATTCCTACATTGTGATTAGAAAGTGCAGGTCGGGAGTGTCATTCATTTTTTAAAATGTTGACCATTTCCAGTTTTATATTATCAATAGATTCATTTAAATAACGAAAGTAGAATTCTAGCCAGCTATGACCATGCAGTCTTTCCAACACCCGCCAATATAATAAATTATTTATAGGCTACTTAGTTTAAGAAGGTAGCCTACTAAAAAACGTGATAAATATGCCATAGCGCAAACTTGGCAAGAAGGACAGATAAATAAAATGCAAAGCATGTTATTCGTTTTCGTGTAAAATCAGACATATAGCAGGTTATTTCATGCCTTAGCAAAATAAATGTTAAGTTATTTATTTGGAATTGTGATTTGCTGTATTAAATTGTGTTCATGTAGGTCTACTGTCAAAATGAATCGCGGCTCCAGTCATTCTTTGTGTCGGTAAAGGTTTATGGCTACAATAGGCTAAACTATAAAACTATTTTGTGAAATAGCCTATAAGTAGTAGTTGTACTGTAAGATATGTGCAGGTAAATACGTTTGTTGCATCACCATGTGGCACAACTTTGCGACAAATGTAGTATAGATTAATATAAATATATTGAAATAGTCTTACATGGTATTTAACTATGTTTTATGCAATTCCTAAACGAATGTCGACATAGTTTATTTTGTCAATGGTTACCTCATATCGATAGTATTTACTGTCAAACAATTCTCAGAGTTTCTTTGGTCTTGGTTTCTAAATCTAGCCTACCGTTGTGCTAGAATAATCACGCTCCACAATTAGTAATTCCATTACCATTTGGTAACTATTAACACCCCCTATATAATACTCGTTTGAAAGACATTTCTAATAAAATCACGTTTTGGTTAAGCTTACATCACATCTCCTGCTAGACAAAATTCAGCAACATATTTTATGCTCAGAATGTAAGAATGAATTAACGGGATAATATTTTTAGCTATTAAGTGACTTTTTGATCCAGAGTTCTTGTAGCAGCAGTTCTTTTATGAAACGATAATAATCCAAGCAATTCTGAGCGATGTTTAACAAAAAGAAAGGTTGGATTTACGACTCACCACCGGCATATAATTCTCTACACTAGTCAACGCAGGTTTGTATATTACAACAAAGTTCAAAAAATTATTTGAATTCAATTATTCTAAAAACAGATGTTACTTAACAGTAGGTTCCACTCAATAAAAAACGGTAGTAAAAACGCATTAAATTTGCAAAAAACACCTTCCGATGTTTGGTTCATCCTTCTTCAGAATAAAAATCTAGCGACTAGCGCCCTCTACAGGATTATTGAACAAACACATACACGTTTACACGTGCGTTCAGTCGTCTTTGTCAGTCGACTGACGCTACGCATATAGTAGGTGACTGAATAGTGCGACTGTGTTGGACGACTGAACGTGTATACCACCACGTATGCGACCGTGTATATGTGTACGCGTATACAACTGTGTATACATGTATACGTCTGTGTGTACATGTATGTAGTGTATAAGCGTATGGATACGCATATACATGTATACACGGTCGCATACGCGTATAGACGTATACACGGTCGCATACGCGGTGGTATACACGTTCAGTCGTTCAACACAGTCGCACTATTCAGTCAACTATAGGCGTAGCGTCAAGTGTACGGGCTCAGACGACTGCTTCAGTCAACTGACATAGACGACTGAATGCACGTGTAAACGTGTATGTATTTATTCCCTTATCCGGTAGAGAGCACTGGTCTTTCCAAAGTCTTTTCGCATGAACAGAACGTACAAAGAAGTATCTGCCTTTCTGGGTTCATTTATTTTAGCACTAGATCCATCTAATGCCTAAGCTTATCGGCGTTTTGAGTTTGTCATTAAATAAAATGTCTATTTTGAAAGATAAACCCTCTCCCTTCCACGACTTGTCATAAATATGTGTATATGTAGGTTTCCTTCTTCCGTTGTCAGAATTCAAATCAAACAAGCTGAGAAGTATTTCCCTACCTAAACAGCCAAAAGCGCACGAGTTGTAGTTGGGTAGGCAGGTGCTAATCCCCCAAACTGAATGAATGACTCCAATGTGTAGGCAGGTGCTAATCCCCTGAACTGAGTGGTTAGGGTTAGTGGTATATATTTATTAATATTATCAAGCATAAATCTCTTTATGATTCTTCCTTTTTAATCTGACAATGCTTTTTTGTGCTTTTTACATAACTTCTTACAAAACAAGTGATTTGAAACTGAATCCCAACAGATGTTTAGACAGTATGAAAATATTATTTTCTGAGGTAATGTAGAAGTGCAACCCAGTGTTTGATTTCATTATTGACCACAGGTAAATATCAAATAGCTGATTGTATTTATGGGTTCTTGATGAACAGTAGGCAAAGACCCATGCAATGTTTAAAATGCTGTTTCAATGAGTCAGTGCCACTCATATTGTAAACCTATTGTAGAATCTGTCTCTAGTCTTTTCATTTTTTCATATTATTGTGCTTATTACGCCTCATATAACTGTTTTTAAAGCTCTGCCCATAGCCTCAGTGAGTGTCTCTGCTCACGGTCTCCTCTACTCTGGTGGTACAGAAATAAACAACTACAGAGTCCTGGTTCACCATCTAAAACCATCACCACTCTGTCTGACCAGGTGAGTCAGTACCAGTGTCAAGGGAGAAGAACAGATCGTCCCCAGTCGTCACAACTCAGTGTTTCCCTCCACATCAGTGTCACTGGTGAGTTTACTAATAATAATACAAGGTTGTTTCTCATTTTGTGTTATCCACTCAAACCTATTTAAATTCCAACAGCTGATCAGCCAAAGGCTACAATGAGTTCAGACCAACAGGACGTACTGACAGTGTGACACTGACCTGTACTGTAGAGTCTTCTGGATGGAGGTTTTACTGGTACAGACACAGACAAGACTCTGAACCAGTAGCTACAACCTCTGGTTCCTCCTATACACTCAGCCAGGTCAGTGTCTCTCATGGAGGACAGTACAGGTGTAGAGCTGGGAGAGGAGACCCTGTCTACTACACCCAGTACAGTGAACCAGTCCACATACAGGTTCCTGGTGAGTCCAACCATTTTATTATAAGAGGTCCATATTTTATAGTATAGAAATATATAAATTAATTTAATCACATACAGTCGGTTTCCTGTTTCACAACATTGGTCTACTTAGTAGAACTACTGACCAACTAAAACATTCACATCGGAGCAACTATTCATTTTGTTAGTTATTTGTGCACTTTTTTGTTAGTTATTTGTACACATCCAGAGAGACCTGTTTTTCTGGCCTTTCAACCCAACTGGCCCCAGATATTCAGAGGAGAGACTGTCACTCTCAGATGTGTCATAAAGGGGGGCGGAGATGAAGACTGGAATTATAAGTGGTTCAATAAGAGTCATTCAATCCACTCTTATACAAAGCCTGAGTACAGAATCAGTCCTGCCAACACATCTCATACTAGGTGGTATACCTGTATGGGTTTAAAGGGAGACACCTTCTCCAGAACCAGTGATGCTATACAACTGACTGTGTCTGGTAAGTCTTCAGCAGGGGTTTGCAGCATTTGTTTTGCAGTGTCAGCATCCTATTTGTCCTACCACTGCTACTGATCTGAGTGTGAGTTGTTATTTTTATTTGTGCATGTCGAACTATCTTCTTGGCTGAATCAAAAAGAAGCACTGTCAAATGATTGCCAATGAGCTCCAGATTGGTCCAGGCCTATCTACATCCAAGGCTCAGTAGGCAGCCAACAGTACAGTATAAGATGTTCAAATCAGCACAGATTTCATAAGGAATGTGTAGTTTCTTGTTTAGCATGCTATTTCATTATTTTTACCATTGTTTGTGTGTTTTCTTAAGCCCTTATGTGTGTTTTATTAATGGCTTATGTGAGCTTCATTATGGCCTTATGTGCGTTATATTAAGACACTATGTGTGTTTTATTTAGGTCTCAATGAAACATATCCTACAACAATTGCTAGATGCAGAATCTAATTTACATACACACTCTTATCAAGAGCCACACTGAAAAGCAGTGCAGCTTTTAAAGATAATATTTGTTTGAGAGGATTGTGTCTTAGACAGTCCATTGAACCTCAATACTACTGAATAAGGCCTCCTTGATAAATTCTCCATGAATAAATGCTTTAGCATGTTTAGCAATACAGTACACAGCATTGCAGCAACTCTGTGTAGCTTAATTTATTTTCTCCTACATGTTCAGGACAATCATCTGATAAGGAACATCTGTCATCTGTCAAGAAGAAATAGGACCATTATCAGAGTGTCTATCATCCATCATAAAACATTATAATTTCTACCATTTCAGCTTCAGAGACCAAAACAACTTCTTTAGGTTATCTCTACCTAGAATTCTTACATGTTTATCTGCTTTTACAGGATTATTTATTTTTATATGATTAGTGTTCATTAACATAAAGGCAGTATCTCTTGAACATTTCAAGATAAAAATACCAGACCCACTGATTCACATGTTAAGGCTTTCTTAACTTAAAATGATGACTCTTTCATCAACTCTGACTTTAGATATCAGCATAATTTGTATAGCTAATATACATTTTGCCTATTGTACCTTTATTTTTTAAGGCAAATTAACACTAAACATGCAAATAAAGAGAATGTATATAGCAAAATTCAGCTAAGTATTTTTGATACAGTTTTTCGCTAGCAGAATGAGCAGAACCAATATTGCTGATCATTCCTGTCATACAGGCCCCTCTCAATCTAAATTGAAATGGTGTTGGAACTACAGCCTTAAAATTTTGACTAATAGACTTTCAATTATATTCTCCAGTTTTACAACTGCTGAATATAAATTTGAAATGTCAAATAATTTGAAATACCCTTGTATTGTCAGCTTTTACAAATGAGAGGAGCAGCGGACTGAGGAGTCAAATTCACATTGGTTTTGTTTTAATAAAGCGTAACTGAATACTGCTCATGGCAGTGAGACAAGAATACTTGCATATGCTCATAGAAAGGGACGTGGCTAGACCTACCTGTAACATTGCAGCAAAGCATTACAGCGTTTAATTACATTTCGTTTTATTTGTCTATATTTATTTTAATAAGGCAGTTTAATATAGTTTTGTTTGCTGAGCGAAGTAGCTTGACTTTTGCCATACGTTTCCGTTTTTATATGAGCATTTATCTTAAAAATGTACCATATCGGCTAATATATATACACATATCAATAAATGTGATAATAGTTGTGTTATCTGTTCATTATCGTAGCCTATTATTGGAAAACTACACAATCAGAGAATGTTTCCACTTGTTACGCGCGGTATGCTACTATTAAGATAAGCATCTTGTTCCATAGTTGCTGTGTTGGATCCACTATTAAAACCAAGTGGGTGAAAAGGGATGATCAGTTGCGTTACCAGTTTCAGACATACACGACTCCCTGGACACGAAAGGGGAGAAGTACAGCAATGAGAAGAAATGCATCAGGCACCATTGCGTGAACATGAATCCACAGACTCTGGCTGTGACGACCACGCCATCTACTGCCCATCCTCCCCCTGCAGGAGGCGGGCTTCGGCGTTCGACGTCACCGGCCTTCTGACACCATCGCCCCATCTCATCAACTCATTGCACCTGTTGTCTCGTCTAGCGCACCTGATCATCATTCACAGTCATTCCCCTCAGTATATATGTTCCCTCTGCTCCCTTTGTCTTTGTGTGTTATTGTCTCGAAAATAAGGGCATATGTCAGCTCAGAATAAATATAATAGAAACCTAACGACTCCGTAGTCCGCTTCACCTTTCGCATACGAAAACACTTGTTTCTAAAAGTGAATTCCAACTGCATATGGACATCAGTTTAACATACATTATTTCAAGTACATTTTATACATACAGCTACAGAAAATAGCCCACTGAAAATAATACAAATTGTGTTCCTTTTTGGCTGCATGCTGATAAGGCTTTGTCTTTACCTTAACGCTTTATTATTTTCTATAATGAACAGCCCTATAGATGGTGAATACATTTTTATTATTATTTTATTTAATACATTCTATTGGCAGAATATACTGTTGCTCTTTCAACTCTCGCTACTGCTCTTTAAGACATTCTGACTACTCCTTTCTTTCCATTATCCAATATCCAATAGTTAAACCTCTTAAGATAAAGAAAATTCTACTTTATCTTAAAAACGTACAGTTTATGAAAAGGTTGCAAGGTAGAGGAGACTCAAAATTATTTTTATTACCCAATTACATTTAGACCTGTACATATCCAGAAGAGTAGGCCCTACGTCGAGACAAGGAGTTTCAGACAGGAGGGCACGAGATTCTTCCATAGCCCTTGTCATGATTAAACTAGCCATCAGGTAGTGCTAGAGACTACTCGCTAATTTGTGCTGTCTGGTCAGTTGAGAGCGCGCCCACTGGACCAGAGGAAACGACAAGTTTATCTGACATGACTCCTCCAAACTTTAACGCTATGGGAGTTCTGCTGAGTGAGTGACAGAAGAGGCACATGCAGTGCATTTTGTCGATAAACGCTATTCTGAAAAGGTATATACTAAAATTCTGTCAAAAACGTTCACTACCACAAAGCTTGTTTTTTACATTTATTTTAAAGCACAAGGATCGGCTTATGGTTTGCTGTTAGCTAATGTTGGTTGGGCCCGCTTAATTGTAACTATTTTTGATATCAGGTTAACACATTAGATAAAATGAGTAATGTCTAACACAATTCTGTGACCATTTACATTCACTGGTTGTTGTAACACAAAAACTCCAGAGTGTATTTTTAACTGAGTTTTAACAAGGATAAAGAATCTTAATTCATACATTACTAGTAATACTTTAAGACAACTTTAATAAATAAATAAAAGACAAAATAAAACATAGGCTTGTGAGTTGTTGCGTCCCTCAATGGTGCTGGGTCAGCCCAGGAGTCTTCCATATGAGGAGGCCACATCCCTCTGGTCCAAAGCTCATAGTACATCATAAGCGTTTCAGCAGTGGGAGATCCAACTGACGTCTCAGGTTCTCACTTAGAATCCCTTGGATGTCTTCTCTCCTCCCCACGTTGGGATTCTTAAATGCTAATGTGCGTCCCAATTAGTGTCTTCGACCACCGCTCTCCTCTCTCAGGAAGGGCTCAATCTCCTAAACCACAAAGACATGTATGGCATCGGAGGACTTGAGCCAAGGCAGCAAAGCACGCATATAACTGTGAACAAGACCCTGGAGACCAGGGGTACGTACCAGCGAGTCTCACTCTGGTCAGAGTCATGTTCTTCTAGTGTCTCTCTGCTGTTGGTGTCCTACTTCTGGAATACAGGGGTGTCCAGAGGAACTGAACCAGTGTAAAACTGGTTGAATGTGTAATATTATATCATATCAATGTTCAATTACAGATGATAAATAAGACAGATCTACAATTGTTCATTTCATGAGTCCATGTGTCTGCCTTTGTATTCTCTGAAAATTGTTTTTCTGAGTGACAATAAAGCTTATTTTGGGTGATGATGTTCTAGGTGTCTTCATCCAACCTGTCAAAACAAGGAGCACCCACACCAGAGGGCGGAGCTAAGCCCAGGACTCACTTAAAGTGAATCCTGCGGCCTGAAGCCTTCTTGTACTTCTGGGGGGGTGGGGTGGGGGAAAGGGCGTCTTGAGTGACCATGTGGCCCATGGCGTGAATACTAGGGAGTGGGGCCCTCGCTGTGTGGACTCGAGAGGCATCACACTTGACTCCCTTAGTGCCCTTCTCAATGGGAACCAGGATTCCTGCGATAGGAGGCATGACGGTTCCGAACGCACGCGTGGGGGGCCTTTCCTGAACGCATGAGGTGGGCTCCATTTGAGAGGCGGTCAACTCTGGCAACTTCAGAGGCAGGGCAGAGTGAAGCCCGTTGCAGGTCTCAGACTGTTTGCCCTGGGTGGCCAGGTAAGACTGCATGAGGCCTGGAAGGGCAGTGGGAGGTCTCCTGAGTTCCTGGGCTTGGACTTTCTCCTGACCTTGGACAGGTACATTCTTGAGGACAGGGAAGACAGTTCTCTGGGGCATGTGCCGAGTTGGCGGGCAAGGCTCCAGGACATCAGCCACAAGGGCAGGAAAAGCAGAGGGTGCCCTCCTGGGTTGTTGGTCATGACTTTTGTCATGACCCTTTGAAATCTTGTGCATCCTGGGTGTCTTGCCCTGGGCTGACACACAAGACTCCATGTTGGAAGCTGAAATGACCGGGAGGCCAGATGGAGGTCTCCGCATATCCTTTGGATTGTCATCCAGATTTCCCTTTTTTGTCAAATTGTTGGAAATTGCAGGAAGTTTTACATTAATTCTTCTCATCCTGTATGGGGGTGGAAATACCAATGGTCAATTAAAGTCTATCCTCAAATTAATATTAACAATAAACATTTGATGATTGTGATAGTATAACCTGTCATAGTAATTTATTAAATGTGCTGGCAGTTTATTACACATTTTGAAGTAGCTAAACTTCATATAGACTATATGCAAACCCAGAATATTGATTATACAGCACAGGCTCTAGTTGATGCCCCATTGATAGGATCCACAACGTTATTACCAAGAAATACTGTCCAAAGACCACACAAAAGACATCAGAAGTTACTCACGTGTACAAGCTGTTAACGTCTCATTTAAATATGAATGCATAACAGAATGTGCAGTATTTATGCAGCAGGCTCTATTATGATGTCACAGTTCCGACATATTGACCCTGCCCCATTGACAAACTTCACCCACTGTTACCGGGATACGCACAATTCGTATCCCATGGTTACCCATTTGGGCACACTGAAAAACTGAGGAAAAAATATTATTGATATGAGTGCAGTACCTAGTGATATCATATCCAGACATCGATTCGTAGTTTATTGAATCGCCAATTAATTTAGGGTATTAATAACACATTAGGAGATACAGGAGGACTCTGGGATTGCTGGATAGTAAACCATTACTGTACCTTGTGTAAAATGTACCACTGTACACAAAAGTATTGTTTTGTTTTCAGGTTTTCCAGCTTTGTTTGAAGCTCCAGAATTGTTTTACTTTTTCCATGTTCACAATTTTTAAGTCCGTATGCAGGGCTGTGGGATCAGGGTCTGCACAGTAACCATGCGTCTAGATTGGAAACTGCACCGTCCATCTTTGTTAGCCAACATTTCTTGCCTCGTTGATCTTCCTCTGTTGGGGCAGGTTTTTTTTTATACTTTTCAGTTGGCCAACATTTCTAAAAATCTTTTTTTGTATTAGTCTTAAGTAATATTCTAATTTTGAGAGATACTGATTTGGGGGTTTTCATTAGTTGTCAGTTATAATCATTAAATTTAAACGGACTGAACACTTGAAATATATCAGTCCGTGTGGAATGACTGTATACCTAATGCAAGTTTCACTTTTTGAATGGAACTACTGAAATAAATCAACTTTTTGATGATATTCCAATTATATGACCAGCACCTGTACACACAAATAAATGCATACACACACACACATTGCACACATTTCAAACAGCTTGCACACATTGTTCTTAAATCAGCATATACACTCAGACACAAACACACACATAATCTTCACTATAAATGACACCTGAGGAGATGCTAAATAAAGGCACTGAACTGTCATACATGGAACATGTCTGTGATTCTGTTTAATGCTCCTCTTTGTTTTTGCCAGACTGTGTAAGCGGAGCTGGCCAAGAAGAGCGAATGTCTCTTACTGAGTGAGTGATCATTGTTAAAGAGCATAGTGGTGAGAGACGTGAACTGCCACATAGGCGACCAGGGTTTTATCTTCGCCACTGAGCCAATGAGATATGCTTATACCTCTTCTGATACTTCAAGCTGTTTTGAAACTTTCACTTTCACTTCTGTGTAGCGTAGTGAAAAAATCTTAAATATATATTGGTATGAATACTGTTTCGCTCATCCTGTTTTTAATTTTGTCAATATTAATTTACCATTGCTCAGGTGAGATGGACCATTGTGTTTATGTAACTCAGGGTGTCTTTGTGTGTGACAGTCAGGCTCATGCAGTAAGAGGTCCTGTTTCCTGGAAGTCAGACAAGCTAAGGTAAGTGCTCCAATTCATGAACTATATCAAGACCACAGTATTATGTATGTCTGCATTAAAAACATAGCATTTATACATTTCACAAAATGTTTGTTGTTCCATAATAGTTGTTTAATTAACTTGTTATGCATTGAAATGACACAAACACAATATTAAATAAAACATATTATAACCTTCTGTACATACAAATATTTGAAAGATGTAATATGACATGTGAGTTTAAAGATTCACACATTCCTGTGAGAAGCAAAAATGGGAACAACCCAGAGTGTCCTTGAGAAGAAAGGATACACCATACAAAAGGAGATAGAGAATGGTGTCATTGCTACTGACAAAGATGGTGATCCGTTTGTTATCACAGAAATCAAACTTCAGGTGAGTGGACAATCTCTATGAAATATATTACATTTTATAATATTATAAAAATATGTGGGCACAGGGAACCAATGTATTTATTTGGTGTCTTAAAATTTAATTTTTGTGTGGTTATTTTGTGTGTTTTATAACTGAATTATCAAAGTAAAGTAGGCTTTAAGATGACCAGATCACTGAGAAGAGTCATGTTAAGTGGGACATTTTGAGTTTAAACCATGTCTGTAGGTTAAGTGCTTAATCAATATTATTTCTTTAACATTATGAGGAACTTTCGAAAGGGTGCTTTCTATGACTTCGGCACTGGTGTGCTTGCTCTTTATAAAAATATTTCCTCTGTTATACATCAGAAGCCCTACTATCGTTATACTTTTTTAAGCGTATTGTGATGTTAAATGAAGCAATATTTAATGTAGTGTTGCAAATCAATTGATTTGTCATTTAATTTGTAAATATCTGTTTGCAACTGCATCCTGATGCCTTTGATTTGTAAGGGTATTTCATTTATATATATATATATATATATATATATATATATATATATACATGTATATACATGTATGTGTACACATACACACACACACACACACATATACACACACACACATTTTAGGGAGAACAAGTATTTGATACACTTCTGGTTTTGAAGGTTTTCCTACTTACAAAGCATGTAATATGTATCATAGATACACTTTCACTGTAAGAGATGGAATCTCAACAAAAAAAATCAGAAAATCACATTGTATGAATTTTAAATAATTAATTAGCATTTTATTGCGTGACATACGTATTTGATACATCAGAAATGCAGAACTTAATATTTGGTACAGAAACCTTTGTTTGCAATTACAGAGATCATATGCTTCCTACAGTTCTTGCCCAGGTTTGCACACACTGCAGCAGGGATTTTGGCCCACTCCTCCATACAGACCTTCTCCAGATCCTTCAGGTTTTGAGGCAGTCGCTGGGCAATATGGACTTTCAGATTCTTCCAAGGATTTTCTATTGGGTTTAGATCTGGAGACTGGCTAGTCCACTCCAGGACATTGAGATGCTTCCAGTTGCCCTGGCTGTGTGTTTCGGGTCAATGTCATGCTGAGAGACCCAGCCACGACCCATCTGTAATCCTCTTACTGAGGGAAGGAGGTTGTTGGCCAAGAGCTTTGCGATACAAAACCCCATCCATCCTCCACTCAATACGGTGCAGTCATCCTGTCCCCTTTGCAGAAAAGCATCCCCAAAGAATGATGTTTCCACCTCCATGCGTCACGGTTGGGATGGTGTTCTTGGGGGTGTACTCATCCTTCTTCTTCCTCCAAACACTGCGAGTGGAGTTCAGACCAAAACGCTCTATTTTTGTCTCATCCAACTACATGACCTTTTCCCATTCCTCCTCTGGATCATCCAGATGGTCATTGCCAAACTTCAGATGGGCCTGGAAATGCACTGGCTTGAGCAGGGGGACCTTGCGTGCGATGCAGGATTTTAATCCATGACGGCGTAATGTGTTATGAATGGCTTTCTTTGAGACTGTGGTCCTGTAGCCTATCCCAGCCTTGTGCAGGTCTACAATTTTATCCCTGATGTACTTACACAGCTCTCTGGTGTTGGCCATTGTGGAGAGATTGGAGTGTGTTTGAGTGTCTGGACAGGTGTCTTTTATACAGGTAACAAGTTCAAACAGTTGCAGTTAATACTGGGAATGAGTGGAGAACCGGAGGGCTTCTTAAAGAAAAACTAACATGTCTGTGAGAGACGGAATTCTTACTGGTTGGTAGGTGATCAAATACTTATGTCATGCAATAAAATGCAAATTATTATTTAAAAATAATACAATGTGATTTTCCGGATTTTGGTTTGAGATTCCATCTCTCACAGTTGAAGTGTACCTATAATAAAAATGACAGACCTCTACTTGCTTTGTAAGTATGAAAACCTGCAAATTCAGCAGTGTATCAAATACTTGTTCTCCCCACTGTGTATAGTAGGTCATACATAAAAACCGCTATTACCTATTTTGGCCAGTATTTTGTTATGTATTTGGTAAAAATTAGTTTTTGCTTCAACAGACCTCAGATTCAACCACTGATGCTGAATATTCTGAGATGGGAACTCTACTGCAAATAAGTCACCCCCATATTGCAAGCTACATAAACTATTTTCAAGGTAACTAATATTTCTTGGTAATTTTTCAGTTCTAAGAAATATTTTGGAGGTGTTTCCACAGAGTAAAATATGATGAGGTCTGCATTCAAAGACATAGTATTATTTTCACATAAACTGTGTATTTTTTAGATGGTGATAGTTACTATGTTATAATGGACCATTGTGAGGGTGGAGATCTGTCACAGAAGATAAGAGACAGGATGGAGACTGTGACCCCTTTCTCAGAAGAACAGGTGTTTCAAATTAAAAGCAAATCATTTGTGTTCCTAGCTGACTATTTTACAGATGTTATTTGCATCAAAGCTTTTTTGTGAAGTCATCAACTGCACAGTCAGGTAATACATTGGTTTATCATTGCGGATATGTTCTTCTGTATCTGGTCAGCCTAGAACACAGCAATTTTCATCCATGACACTGCATCCAAACTAAGTTACACCCTGTTAAACCAAAATCATTAACTGTATTTCATTCCAGATCATGGACTGGTTTGTTGAGATCTGTATGGCCCTTAAGTGTGTCCACGACAAATGCCTACGTCACAGAAACCTGAGACCCAAGGTAAATACTGGCCTTTCAAAAAGTATGTCTTCATTATCTAGAAATTGGAGAATAAAAAACATTAGTGCTTGGTTGGATCTAGACAGGACCATGAACTAAATGATTTCATGTGATAAGAATTGTTAAGTTCCAGGTTGTTTTCAGTAAATAATCAACATTTCTTTTTTTTACACCAGAATATCTTCATCACTTAATTTGGGACACTCTGTTTGGGAAATTTTGGAAGTGTTACTGAAAAGTATGGTACTTTTTGGATTATAATTACTTGTGAAAAGATATACAGTTACGGCAGTTTCATTTGTTTGAAGGTTGACTGCTTTGTTTCTGTTCTACCAATGCAAAAAGATCTTCAGAGATTGGAGTATTGACCTACTTTGGTCCTGAGATTCTGAAAGGTGAAATGTATAACACCAAAAGGTAATTTCAAGATGTTACCCAACAAAATTATGTCACTAGCAAACAGCAACCCTGTGATAAAAATATTTCATGCTGAGGTGTCCATGTTCCAAAAAATGGTGTCACATGTTTAAGAGGGTCCAACTGATTTATCCACACCTTCCTTGAAACTTAAACTACTATTGATATTTTTTATGTATGATATAATTTACCCATGGTACATTGTGTTTTTGATCCTCTCGAACATGACATATGACACCGGCAAGTAAAGTAGAGAAATGACAGCAAATTGCACAGTGAGATAAAGGCACAGCTGATGTCTGACATACATTTTCCGTAAGCATCTGGCAAAAATCATTCAGCTGTCCCACATTTGTATGTTTTCAATGTTGTTAACCTTCTTTGTAACCAAGAACTGAAGGACATAGTGGTTCATTAAAAATGGTTTAGTAAAATCCCTTTCTCCATCCATTGCTTTTTAGGAAAATGTAGATTTAATTAGCCAACCACAAAAGAAAACAACACTAACATTAAATCCTTTTCCTGTCTATTTTCTTTTGAATTGACTTGCGTAATTTCTTGCACATGAAGCACTAATTTGATGCATCCAAGAACATATCATAATCTGTACATTCAGATTTATGGCCTACATAATATTGCCATATTCATGTATTTGACCCTCTTTCCAGTGATATATGGTCCCTGGGGTGTGTGCTGTATGAGTTGTGCGTGCTTCAGTCTGCAGTAAGTTCAAATTCCATCTCAAAGTTGGCCACTTGGTAAAGCAAAAAGCTGTTTAATAGCAACAGTTCCTTTTTTACAGTTTACTGCAGAGAGCACAATCAAACTCATCCCCAAAATATTAGGTGGTCCTTACCCATCTCTCCCAGAAAGCTTCGTGACCTGCTGTTTGACATGTTCCAACAAGACCCATCCATTAGGCCTTCAACTGGAGAAATCCTGGCAAGACCCTTCATTATTAGTTTCCTCACAAAAAAGGTGGGGAATCACAGACCACATTACATGATATATTTGTTCATATGTATTTGTTTCCTATTTATAATTCACAAGACAATATGAATCTGAATTTATTTGTTTGTAGAGTGAGAACACTGTGAAGCAACTCCAGACAAATTTAGACATGCTGAGAGCGTTGGCTGATGGCTTGGAGCGTGTGCATCAGGGCACCACCATAGGCAGTCTGACAGGAGGTGTTATTGGGGCCGCTGGAGGAATCACCTCCATAGTGGGGCTCATCCTAGCTCCCTTCACTCTGGGCGCCTCCCTGATCGTCACTGGGGTGGGTGTTGGTGTGGCTGTCGCTGGTGGAGCCACAGCTGGAGTATCCAACATAACCAACATGGTTAATCAGTCTACTGACCGAAAAGCCATCAAGAACGTCATCAAGGAGTTCCAGGAGAAGCTGAACTCTGTGGTGGAATCGCTAAAAGACATCTCTGAGGGTTTGGAGATGCTGAGTGTGAGTGGCTCCTTTGATGCAGAAAGTAACCAAACAACTGCAGCGACTCTGTCAAGGGCTGGAGCACGAGTTGGGAGGGGACTAGCGGCCATTCCAGAGCTTTTCCGATTGGTCCAAGTGGCCAACACGGGCAAGGGTGCAGCCCAAACCGCCAGGGCTGTGCGTGTGTCAGAAATGGCAACAGGAATATTCACTGTTTTTTTTATAGCAGTTGATGTTTTCTTCATCGCCATGGATGCCAAAGAGATCCACAACATCCGACAAGCAAAGGCAATGGAACAGTCTGTTGATTCCATTCGTTTAGAAGTGATGGACACTGACTCGACCATGTGGCTGAACCCTGAATGTGAAGAACCAGTTTCTGAACCCAAGCCTGAGGTCCAGTCAGAGACCATGAAGTTTATCCAGACGATCAGACAGGCAGCTGATCAGATACAGGAGAGCTTGAATGAATTGAGTGATGTCATTTCATTTATTCCGAAGATAGACGACTCTTACTGGGACAACTGAGACTAAATTAATTTAAAATACGAAGAAACAAGACATAGAGAAGTAATGAATGATTCTATCATTTTCTTTTCAGATCTCAAACTCATGCAATAATCTACTGTGATTATCTGGTCCTAGATATTTATGTTTTATCCCCAGATAGCTCTACTGCTGAACTGCATTTCAGAAAAATCATACCAACAGTAAAACATGATGGTGGTAGTGTGATGGTCTGGGCCTGTTTTGCTTCTTCATGACCTGGAAGACATGCTGTGGTAAATGAAAACATGAATTCTGCTGTCTACCAAAAGATCCTGAAGGAGATTGTCTGACCATCGGTTCTCAAGCTGAAGTGGACTTGGGTTCTGCAGCAGGACATTGATCCAAAACACACCAGGAAGTCCACCAATTAATGGCTGAAGAAAAACGAAATGAAGACTTTGGAGTGGCCTAGTCATTATCCTAACCTGAATCCTATTGAGATGCTGTGGCATGACCTTAAAAAGGCAGTTCATTCTCTCAAACCCTCCAATGCGGCTGGATTACATTTCTGCCATGATGAGTGGGCCAAATGATCACCACAGTGCTGTAAAAAACTAATTGCAAGTTATCGCAAACGCTTGATTGCAGTTGTTGCTGCTGAGGGTGGCCCAACCAGTTATTAGGTTGTAGGGGGCAATCACTATCACACAGGGCCATGTGGGTTTGGATTTTCTTTTCTCTTAATAATAACAATCTTCATTTCTATAGTGCATTTTGTGTTAACTTGTGTTATCTTTGACTCATATTAGAATTTGTTTGATGATCTGAAACATATAAGTGTGACAAACATGCAAACAAAAAAGACATCAGGAAGAGTGCAAACACTTTTTCACACCACTGTATGTATGTCCTGATTGAGTGTGTGTGTGTGTGTTTATATACATATATATATATACAACAAACAGCTTACGTAAACAATTACAATCAAACATGACATTATAATTGTGTAATTGCAATAATAATGTTATTGAATAAATGTGTATGCCAACAACTAATCAAACATGTTAGTGTACTCTTTTATGTTCACTCACCCTTCTTATTCTTATTTGTTTTTATTTCACTTGTACAAAATTGCTGCACCAAAGGACCAGAAAAAAATTCTTAGTTTGTTGTTAAACTACTTGGCAATAAAACTATTTCTGATTCTCATGGAATAAAGCAAAAAAATCATAGTTTCATATATATCAATGAGTGTGTGTTTGTCATCATATAGTTGAATGCATTTTTTGGAAGCATAAGTAGAGCCAATGCAGTAAAGGAAAAGTACCAATATTGCAGTATGCAGTCTAATACACACGTTTTTTTGTCATTTTGCTTCATTAATGGTAACTACCGTTGTGTTCAACTGTGCTCAATGTAACAACACTTCCAAAATGACCCACTTCAACCATCCGATATTTCCTATAACAAGCGTGATTACTTGCTCATCCACAAATCTGGTATACCAGATATGCTACCCTTGTAGATGTTTATGTTGGAAAAACATCATGTTAAGCGTTTGATTCTTCCTTTTGTGTGTAATACAATTAATTGAACACAAAATGTCAGCCTTAATTCATCAACAAATTGCTGTTTAATTGAGGTTAGGATTTTTAATGGTCTTTATTAGATTACATTTAGCTTTCATTGTCATTGTCAACAGTACGAGTGCAGTACAACAAAATCCAATAAGCATCTAACCAGAAGTGCAAATAGAATAGGGTGAGAAATGTACAGGTAGTAAATATAGTGTATGTACAAGTGAGAAGAGAATAGTTGCGCGATGAGGCAAATGCAAGTACAAATGGCAGTTCTGACTGTGCAATTCGAGTTGAGTATGTGAAACTGAAATGCAGCGATAGCATCAGTGAGGTTCCCCAGGTAGACGAGTACATGTAACAACTGAAAACGTATCAGATTTTTCAAGGCAGTGTCAGAGTCCAGTAATAGAAGAGAGTATTGCAACAAGGCCCCTGAGAGTCACTATTTAGCAGGGGGCAGGTGGGTATGGTTAGAGTGTTGAAAAAAACTGGTATGAATTTGTACATGTTCATACATATCAAGCTTCAAAGTAAAATGGAATACAGTAAGGGAGAATAATATTTGATCTCTTGCTGATTTTGTAGGTTTGTCCACTGAAAAAGAAATGATCAGTCTATACTTTCTTGAACAGTGAGAGACAGAATAACTTCAAAAACATCAAGAAATATGCATGTCAATTTTTTTTTATTAGTATTTAAATGAGTGAAATAATCTATCCCTCTGCAAAACATGACTTAGTACTTGGTGGCAAAACCCACCAAGTAAATACTTACTTCCCTTATTAAGATACAAATAAAAAACGACCCTAATATAACAAGAATTTGTTTAGAAAAATGCATGTTAAAAATGTTATAAATTGATTTGTAAACAAAACGACTCCATAATGCAATTTTCCTTTGCTCTGTGATTTCATTTCAGAGTACATCAAGACAATAAACTGTGTGAATTACAATAAAACTGAAAAAAGTGTTGCAAAGCATTTGACTAGTAGTGTGGTTACGTAGGTGATCAAATAAAACAGCAAGTCAACCGTTTTGTTGTGTAGTGGCACATTAGTGTTGTCACTAGTTAAGAAGAAACTGATGTTTTGAGTGAGGAACAGAAGGGTTAAAATAAAGAGACCACTGCAAATTAACAACTTCCTCAGTCAAAACTTTCCTTTCCAACTTTTTTGGAAAGGAAAGAAAAAGGTGCAGTGGCTGTATAACATACTAATGGATAATGGGAAACGGTGGGATGACTGAACAAGACAGTCCGGGTACGTTCACACAAAACTAGGGGTTGACAAGTTGGGAATCGATATTGACTAGAAGCCAGGCTACTCAGAATGGCGTGGGGAGGTGACGATGGTGGCGCTGTGGCACATTCTCAGAAATTATATAAATGAAGTGTAAAATATATATTATTTAATTGTCGTGTCTGTGACCTGTGATTGTCTTGGTTTATTCACTTTCTACAAGACACAAAGTAGTAGGGGCGGTTAGAAAGTTGAGACTACCATCATGTTTGATCATGAATCCCTTTCTGATTCCTATGAGGGGCAGATCCTTTTCTAAACTCTGGATTGTTCTGGCAAAAGCCAGCTGTCTCATTAAAAAAACATCCCTTTACAGAAGGCAATCACATAATACATGTAATGTCCCAGATACAGAATGGATGCATTGTCATCTTCTTAATAGGAGACACACTGGAGACTGTGGACTCCCCATAGTTTGGTTTTCCAGCGCTGCCTCCTCTATCTGGCTCATCTCAAAATAAAAATCTACTTTGTTAAGTTAACTTTGTTTGAATAAAACATTTTGGCACTCCACATGCACAGGCTGCAACATTTTACACTTTAGCAACTGTATCAACAGATGTGGCCAGTGCTTTAGACCCTCTGTCTAAAAAACACCGGGCTATGTGGGTTTGGATTTTGTTTTCCCTTAATAATTACAAACTTCATTTCAAAACTGTATTTTGTGTTTACTTATGTTATCTTGGACTAATATTTGAATTTGTTTGATGATCTGAAACATTTACGTGTGACAAACATGCAAACATAACAAATCAGGTAGGGGGCAAACACTTTTTCACTGACGCAGGAAGTGACCAATCCACTGCTGAGAAGGGCTTAAGCACGAGTCGGGTCCAAGTGGCCAAAATCGTCAAGGTTACAGCCCAAACCGCCAGAGCAGCGCATGTGGCGGAAATTGGCAACACGCACATTTTTTTTATATCAGCTGGTGTGTTCTTCTACCAAAGAGATCCACAACATCCGACAGGCAAAGACGATCAGGCAGTCTGTTGATTCCTGTTGTTTAGAAGCGATGGATTCGGTTGTACAGATCTTAAAAATTTAATTAACTTGTCCATAAATGCTGTCCTCTTCAAACTGTCAACAATTTTACTTTCACCCCTACTCGTGAACTTACGAGATCCAAAGAAAAGGTTTTCATAGCTCAGTAATTTTACCCCAATTGCTTTTTCATTTACTCATAAACTGTCAAAGCTTGATTTGTATTGATCTTTTACTGGCTGGCTTCTTCTGACCTTATAAGTTCCAAAGAAGACAACCAGCCTTTCACCAACCGCCACTGCTTTGCATTTACCATTCATAAGCATATTACACTCCCATGAATCTATAATAATCAATACCTCCACCATTCTGTTCATACTCCCCATCCTACTCTTTCAAAATGTATTTTAGTTTACATAATTTTTATGTTTATTACTGCCATACTTGCCATATCTGTTATATTCAATACTACTACCATTATTGCTGCTAGGTTACAGCACTCTCTTTAAACTGCTGCTATGCAGAGTGTTACTTATATTATTGCTTTATGCTCATTATGTTTTTGCTGTGTGTAAATGTTTCGTTGTCAAGAACCCAGGTTCGGAACCCAGACATAGAGCCGGTATAATGGTCCCAGCCTGCTGGGGCCATCCTGTTCCATGTTTTCTGTATGTCCGTGGTTTGTCATGTCCTTGTTTGGTCTTTCCTGTTCTTGTTTCAGTTAATCAGTTTATTCCTTTCACCTGTGTTTTGCCCCCACCTGTTTATGTTCTCCTTGATAGTCTGTGTATTTAGTTTGGCCCTTTTCTCCTTGGCGGTCATTATTTGCTGTCTTATGTTCCATGTTTGCTATTTATATTTATTCCTAGTTTCATCTTGTTCTGTTTTTGTAGTGCACGGCACTCTGTTTTGTTTGACCCTGTTCTATATTAAAAGTTTTCTATGGACTCCTGCGCTTGCCTCCTTCTCCCTGGACTCCCTCGCGCCCCTTGACAGCCGGACAAGGTAGGTGGTAAAAAGGTAGAATTTATTGTGCACATCTTGTTAGGCATGGGCAAATACTTTTTAAAAATAATTTTTAACCTTTTTTAATCATTTTTAACCTTTTTTAATCATTTTTAAATTAGATGTAAAGTAAGTATTGGACCCAGGAATGTTTTGAGTGAGGAACAGAAGCACTCAATTTGCAGTGGGCTCTTAAGTTTAACCCTTCTGTTCCAAAATCATATTGTTAAATCTTTTGTCTAGAAAGCAGCAGTCATCTACAGTGGGGCAAAAACGTATTTAGTCAGACACCAATTGTGCAAGTTCTCCCACTTAAAAAGATGAGGGGCCTGTAACTTTTATTATAGGTACACTTCAACTATGAGAGACAAAGAGAAAAGAGAATCCAGAGAATCACATTGTAGGATATTAGCCCTAAATATATTTGAATATATAGATTACCTAAATATATTCAAGTTCCAGTTAAATATTGAATTTGGGCTTCCGCCCACGGAAGACAAGTGTTAGAAGATCGTTGAATCCTTTCCATTGTAAAAAAAAACTTTACCACCTCCAGCCAAGTGAAGAACACTGTCAAGGAGGAAGGCATTTATTATCCAAGTCTACCAAAATGAGAATAATTCACAGGAACAAAAAGAGTTCCCCACAAGGAGCAAATCATTCACAAGCCTCAAGAACAGAAAGGCCAGATTGGCCCAAAATACATTTATAAAAGCCAGCCCAGTTTTCGAATAGCATTCTTTGGACAGATGAAACTAAGACAAAACTGTATAAGAATGATGGGAAGAAAAAGTTTGAAGAGGCTTAGAACGGCTCATGATCCAAAGCATACCACATTATCTGAAAAACATGGTGGAGGCAGTGTGTATTTTTATAGGGATATCAGATAGTAATTCTAAAGGATGGGCAAGCTCAAACTTGTTCAGATTTAGCCATAGAAGTTGCTTTCAGCCAGTGGAGAATGCAGGTCTGAAACTGGATGCCTCTCAGTGGGTTGGCAATTTCAAGCAGACATACCTGATGCCTTCACTTTCACTTTTGTGTAGCGTTGTGGAACAGTTCTAAACATCTATTTGCATGAAGGCGTTTGCCGATGTTCTTATCTAACTCAGGGGTGTGTTTGTGTGTGATAATCAGGCTCATACAGGACGAGATCCTTTTTGCTGGAAGTCAGGCAAGTTAAGGTCAGGTATGTGCTGTGTTTCATGAAAAATGTTAAGGCCACAGTGTTATTCTAGCCATCATTTAAAATAATAGCATTTTCACATTGCACAAAATGTTTCTAAGTCCATTATAGTTGTTTAACTTGTTATTCATACTTTGACATGACACAAACAACCTTTTTTATCATTGGAAGTTGTAATTTAACATTTGAGTTTAAAAGACTACATTTTCCAGTGAAAAACAATGGGGGGAAAAACCCAGAGTGTCCTTGAGAAGAATGGATACACTGTTCAGAAGGAGATGGAGAATGGTGTCATTGCTACTGACAAAAATGGTGACTCAATTGTTGTTAAAGAAATTAATCTTGAGGTAAGTAGTCACTGATTAAACATGGTAAAAGTAGTTTGATGTTTGATATTTGACAGATATTCAGAAGTTCAAAGTTCAATAGCTCGCAAACAATTTTAGCTACAGTTCCATAGTCTCGTTTGTCAGCTCGGTTTGGGGAACAAGGAGAAGCGGACAGTGGAGTCTTTGTATTACTATTCATTTATTTATGGAGCTGAACTATGCTCATCTAGGTGAGACAGTAACACACAAAGACAAAGGGAGCAGAGGGAACATATATCCTGGGGGAAATGACTGTGGATGATGATCAGGTGTGCTAAACGAGAAAACAGGTGTGATGAGTTGATGAGATGGCCGGTGGTGTCAGAAGGCCGGTGACATGGAGCGCTGAAGCCTGCCTCCTGCAGGGGGAGCACTGGCAGCAGATGGTGTAGTTGTCACATCGTTATGAAAGAAAAAAGTTGTACAATGTAATAGCCACTTTCATTTAACCTTTCCGTTGTTGTGACCATGAAGTTTTTGACTTTATTAACCTTAGCTAGCTACTCAGTTTAGCTACTTAACCACATCCTTTCCAGTTACCACAGAGTGGGAAAATACCACAGACTTGGCACGTTTAAACCTAGCAAATTATTTTGCAATGTACTGTGTGGTAGTCATTACTATGAATGGCAGTACTATCCTGTATTTTCCACTGCTTTATTGACCGAGACACAGTACGAGGCTGGGCTAATGTTGTGTTTGTATGTGCTGAATTGGTCAATGTTTGAAAACACCCTACCTGTCAATTGCAGCACAAAAGCATAATTGGAGACTTGAGATTAGATGAAAGGGCAGCAATATCGATTGTCGGAAACAATTTTTTTAATATATTAGAGATGTTTAGACTAACTACGAAGATATATCATGAACTTTTAACATCATTTCAAAAATGATATGAATTGCCTACAAATAGTGTGGCAGCTGGGATGGCAAGGCCTTTCGTTGGTGGGCCCTTGCAGCTGCGCTTGAATTGTAGCTAACATTGTAAGTAAAACATTATAATATGTTCTGTTATCCTTATTTGCTATGTTTGCTGTAGGTTAATTAGGCAATAATTTTATAGGACTAGACTGTGACTAAAACTTATGGGCATTTTGTTGACTAAAATGTCTCACTTATTTTCATTTTGACAATAACTAGACAAAATCATTACTAAATTATAAAACTGAAAGATACTAAAGTGACTGAAACTGAAAATATAGCCTAGCTCAACAGAAAGTATTGCCCAAAAGGCTGTGTCACTAACCACAACACCACAGAGCTGTACATTTAATGGATGTCTGTATAGCCTCTTGTCTCTATCCTGAACAAATCCTCTTTGGTACTGGCCATTTTAACAGCTAATTGGCCATTCGTGAAATATATTGATACAAATAAACTGACTGCAATAGTCATAGAAATTGCTAGCAAATCTGGCAAAGCTATTTCTTTTTTTCTTCCATGGCATAACAGCATACATTTTTATTTCATTTGTAAATGAACTTGATCTAATAACTGTCAATAAAGGTAAAGATAACTAACTTTTTCATCAAGTGAAATGACCAGAGAATTGTGGAAATAAAATAAATGTTGTTGCTCTCAATAGGTTCCAATTTAGGTCTTCCACACTGTCTTTAACCACTACACCAGTGCATTACACATTTCACCAGTTGCTAAACACCATTGATCATTGTGTTAAACTATCTAACATTTCTTAGTAAGTTTACCTCCAACACAATTAGCGTCTATGAGCTGTTAACTTTTGGCACTGGCTGTTTTAACAGCTTATTAGCCAGTAATAGGCTTACTAACATCTACTAACTTCCTAGGAATAATCATAAGAATTGAGCAATTGCTAGCAAGACTGAAGATTAACTTTTCCATGCCAGAAAGAGTTGCAATATGACTGTATACAGTTTTGGTTATGGCTTACTATAACCTTACCACTGTGTTTTGTAGCCAGCAAATGTTTGTCTATCCTGACCCAAATCGCATGCACGGATGCATACTTTGAAAATCCACCAGAAACCATTGCTATATAACATCAACTGTTCTATTTACCAAAGGTTTTAGGCAGCAAAGTGTTTATCTATATGGAATAATTCATAATGCATACTTGGTTTTGCCTGTGAGGCGATAAGAATGCGGGACCTATTGTTTACAGGTCCACTTCTTTAACCACTATGTTATTTAACATGGGGTAGTCAGTCAGTCAGTCACTCATTCAGTAAGAGAAATTCACTCTTAGCAGGCTCCGCTTATGCGGTCTGGCAAAAAGGCTGCCAAAATTAACATTGGCACTTATGTAAATGTTATTTTTATTTGTAATTTGTAACTGAATTATCAGGCTAAAGGATGCATTAAGATGACCTGATGGAAGAGAGGGGTCATGTTATTTGGCACTGTTGGGGTTTAAATCATGCTCACGTTCATTCAATGCTTAATCTTCGTCTTTTACTTCTACCTCGAGCAACTTTCTAAAGTGTGCTATCTAGGGCTTTGTGCTTGCTCTGTGTAAATAACATTTCCTCTGCTATACAACTGTTTTTTGGTCATACTTTTAACAATATAGTGATTGAAAATGATGTGATATTTAATTAATTTTTACAAATATATTGATTTGTGTATATACCATTTTTGATTTTTTTTTTTTAAATGCATCCTGACGCCTTTTGCTTTGTAAGCTTACCAATTACATACTTAAAAAATGTGTGCAGTCAAAAGGTAATTGGTATCAAATATAACATTCATATTAATTAAAGCGAGAACGAAATCTGTCCAGTATTTGTCAAGTATGTACTACTGTGTTTTTATTGCTTCGACAGACATCAGATTCAACCACTGATACTGAAAATATATTCTCTGAGATAAAAACTTTACTGCAAATAAATCAACCCTCATATTGCAAGTTGTAGGAGCTCTTTTCAAGGTAACTAATATTTCTAGATAATTTTTCAGTTTTGAGAGTTATGTTGGATTGGTTTCCACAATTTCCACACATTTTTTTATGTGTTTTGGGCAATAAGTCCAGTTCTTGGTAATGTTTCTGTTGTGCCCTATTTTCTCCACTTCCTGATGACTGTTTTCATTGTATGCTTTGGAAAATATTTGGTACCCTTCTTCTGACATTTTTCAACAATGAGATCCCTTTGATGCTTTGGAAGCTCTCTGCAAACCATGGCTTTTGCTCTTAGATGCAACAGAAAAGAACAGCTGAACATTATTCGTGATTAAATGATGGCAGGTGTGTAATGACTATCTAACATGAGTTTGATTGTGACTGGTTAATTCTGAACACAGCCACATACCCGGTTATAAGAGGGTGTGCACACTTATGCTAGATTTAAGATTTGAGTTTGTTTTAATTGAATTATTGATGTTATAGGTCCCATTAAATTTGGGAAAATTTCTGAAATGATTTGTTTGTCTCATTCTTTTACATCACCAAAACCTGGCCTTTTAACAGGGGTGTGTAGACTTTTTATATCCACTGTATGACACTCATCTATGAGTCTGCTATCTCTGGGACTAGTCTTGGTGTCAAGGGAACAAATGATTCTGAATTTCATACGTGCTTATACTGTGCCAATATGGATTTCGGATTTGCTCATGATATAAGTGAATGACCGATGTGGTTGGAGCATATTCACTCTGCATTATGCGGTCTCTTTACAAAATTATACATGGGTATTCTTAGGGTTTTTGCCCAGTGTTGCCTTAACCCATGTATAGTGGTAATAGCTTATGCCATACATATCCAGTTCAGGTTAATAACACATTGCTAATCCAATGGGTTTTTATGAGGAGAGGTTTGTGAACCACAAATGGGAATTGTGGTTTTGAAAAACAAAATAATCTAAAATACAGCTATTAGGTAGGACAATGTACTGAATTATTTCAAGTGGTATAAAGTGTTGGTCATGTTTTTTTTTCAGTAACATTTCTTTTTTGACCACAGAATATTTTCCTCACTAAATTTGGGACCCTTTGTTTGGGAGATTTTGGAAGAGTCACTGAAAAGTATGGTACTTTTTTGATAGTAATTATTTGTACAAATATGCTAGTGCTGCCGAGTTTAATCCTATTTTAAAGACTGACTGTTGGGTTTCTGTTCTACCAGTGTTAAAAGATCTTCAGAGAATAGAGCACTGGCCTATTTAGGTCCAGAGATTCTGAAAGGTGGAACATTTAACACCCAAAGGTCATTTGAAAATGTTAAACAACAGAATTATATCTAGAGCAAACTGTAACCAAGTCAGTTTTTACACAATTAATAGTCATTTGACCTCATGTTGGAATGTCATACTTTTTTTTTAGCCAGAGAGCATCAGATATAGGGCCTATACAGTATTGCCATATTCATGTATTTGACCCTCTTTGCAGTGATATATGGCATACACAATATTGACATATTTGTGTATTTCCAGTGATATATGGTCCCTGGGGTTTGTGCTGTATGAACAGTGCATGCTTCAGTATGCAGTAAGTTCTACTTCCATCTCAATGTTGGCCACTTCATAATGCAAAAAGCTGTGTTAATAATTACAGTTCCTTCCATACAGTTCCAAGCAGAGAGCATAGTCAATATGGTAGATGGTCCTTACCCATCGCTCCCAGAAAGCTTCTCACCTGAGCTCTGTGACCTGCTGTGTGACATCTTCCAACAAGACCCATCCATTAGGCCTTCAGCTGGAGAAATATTGGCAAAAGCCTTCATAATTACTATCCTCACAAAGGTTTGTAATAAAAAATAACATTGCATAATATACTTGTTCATGAGTTTGTTATTTTGTTCATTCATTCATAATTCATTAAGTTAAATGATCAGTCTGAATTAATTTGTTTGTAGAGTGAGAGAACTGTGAAGGGACTCCAGACAAATTTGGACAAGCTGAGAGCGTTGGCTGATGGCTTGGAGCGTGTGCACGAGGGCACCACCATAGGCAGTCTGGCAGGAGGTGTTATTGGGGCTGCTGGAGGAATCACCTCCATAGTGGGGCTCATCCTAGCTCCCTTCACTCTGGGCGCTTCCCTGATCGTCACTGGGGTGGGTGTTGGGGTGGCTGTTGCTGGTGGAGCCACAGCCGGAGTATCCAACATAACCAACATGGTCAATGAGTCTACAGATCGAAAAGCCATCAAGAACATCCTAATTGAGTTCCAGGAGAAGCTGAAGTCTTTGGTGACATCTATACTAGACATCGCTGAGGCGTTGGAGACACTGAAAGCAAGTGTCACTTCCGTTTAGACAGGAAGTGAAAACTCCCCTTCTGAGAATCTGGCAAGGGTTGGAACGAGAATTGGGAGGGGCATAGGGGCCATTCCAGAGCTTGTCCGTTTGGTCCAAGTGGCCAACATTGGTAGGGTTGTAGCCCAAACCGCCAGGGCAGTGCGTGTGGCAGAAGTGGCAACTGGAGTTTTCTCTGCTTTTTTTGTAGCTCTGGATGTGTACTTCATCGTCATGGATGCCAAAGAGATCCGCAACAGGCAAAAGCAAACAGGCAGTCTGTTGAGACCAGTCATTTAGAAGTGATGGACACTGACTCGACCATGGGGCTGAACCCTGAATGTGAAGATCCAGTTGCTGAACCCAAGCCTGAGGTCAATTCAGAGACCGTGAAGTTCATCCAGGCAATCAGACAGACAGCTGATCAGCTACAGCAGAGCCTAAATGAACTGAGGGACGTCATTACATTCATTCCGAAGTCCTATAAAACACTTACTGGAACAACTGAGACTATACTTTGTTGAGATTATTTAAAATATATGGAACAAAAAATAGTGGAGATTTTATAACCCAAGTATGGGCGATGTGCCTTTTCAACCAAGACTGGCTTATAGTTAAAACATTCCATTATTATTAGCCCTTAAATGTGTCTGGATCCAGATTCGATTTTTTCAGATGTTTAATTTCAGCAGTTTTTAGTTAGTTTGGTACACATCAGGAGGAAAGGGAGCAATTTATTATGTTTAACCTCGCTAACCTAGAACCGAAAGCAGCTCCTTGAGTAAATTAGTTGGAATTGGGTCTAGTTGATAATTGGTTAGGTAGGTTCAGGACATTCTCCATACAACTGAGATTTTGGGGACTGTAATTATTTGAGGACTCAGTTATTTGTTTTCTAATGGTGATGATCTTTTCATCAAAAAAGTTCAAGTATTTATTACAGCTGAAGTGAAGTCCCACTTCGCTTGTTGAGTGTTGCTTTTTAGTTAAGTTTGCAACTGTATCAAGAGAAATTTTGGATTGTTTTTGTTCACCTCAATCAGGTTGTAGAAATACGCTGATCGAGCGGATGTGAGTGCTTTTCGGTATTTAAGTGCGTTGTCTATCCAGGCTAGTCTAAATACACCCAACTTGGTGGAGCGCCACTTTTGCTCCAAATTTCTGGAGGCTTGCTTTAGAGCTCTACTATTTTCTTTGTACCAGGGAGCAAGTGTCTTGTTCCGTAATTATTATTTTTTTAAGTGGTGCAACCGTATCTAAAGTATTTTGCAGTGTTTAGTTCAGATCCTGGATTAGATCGTTTGTAGATTTATTTTCTTTGTCACTGATGAGCAAGCTTGGAAAAATATCAAGAAATCTATTTGTAGTCCGAGAATTTATAGTGCATCTTTTGAAACTAATTTTTTGCGGAGCGAGTGGACATATCGATTTCTCTTGACACGACTAAATCTATTGTATGATTGTGGCTGTGCGTTGGGCTGGAGACATGTTGGATAAAACTCATTGAGTCAAATATTGCTTCAAAGGCTTTTTGAAGAGGGTCGTTTATCTCTTCCATATGAATATTGAAATCGCCAAACATTTGAATACTATCTGCCATAACTACATGGTTAGACAAGAATTCTGAAAACTCATTGAGGAACATTGTACATGGCCCGGTGGCCTGTAAATAGTGCCTATGTAAAATGATTTTTCAGCCTGGGTAACTTTCTAATTCCTAAGTGAGAGCGCCGTGCCTGTTTAACAATGTTAAAGCCTAATGGTTAGGGCTTTTGGCACACGTTACGTGGACCAAATTTACCTCCAGGCTCGACCTCACTATAACTGCATGCTCTTCTCTCAGAGCGTTATTGCACGTGGCGTCATCACAGTACTATGTCAGCCTGGCTCGATCAACATGGCAAACGATCATAGTGGGCTATCTAATTCACTTTCACTCGGCTCTCCGTCCCTTTTAGGGAATCGCGGAGACGGTGACATCAATGCTTGACAGAGCGTCTGCTCTCCTGTCAGGGGGTAAAGGAACTGCGATCTCAGAGGTTTCAGACAGGACAGTTTTTACTACCTATCACTGCCTGGTTCCCAAGAAGACAGGAGGAGTGGGACCGATCTTGGATTTGTGCAGTCTGAATGTGCACGTAGCCAAATGGCCGTTCCATATGCTCCCCACTACTGGCCTGTTGGAAGCCTTCCTACCAGGAGGTTTCTGTGCGAGCATAGACCTCATGGATGCTTATTTATGTCCCAATCTTTTGCAGACCTAAGACGTTATTCTGATTTGCCTTTGGGACATGAATTCCATACGATTACGCTCGAGGATTCGAGCGTAATCGAGGATACGAGGATTCCATTCATATACGAGGATTACATTTGATTACACTCTGCCTCCATGCAGCTTTTCCAAATGCTGGGAGACTGTGCTGGAGACCCTACGCCGGGAAGGCATCAGGATTTTGCCCCCTGAACGGGACAGGCTTTTGAATAGGGGCCTGTCCGCTGCGGTGGTCTGCACCATCCAGGATCTTCTGACCCTTCATGTTGACCCGTGGAGGAGATCCTGTCATTGTTACAGCATCTCTTTGTTACGGATAGGTCCCCCTCGACCATCCGTGGATACGTAGGGCTGTCAAATCTTCTATTAGAGCTCCACTGGAGGGATGGAACACCATTTTCACAAAAGATATTCCCTCATTTGGTGTTTTGATGATGGGGTGAGGAGTGCTGTCTAACATGTTGGTCCCAAATTCTCATAGGTGTAGAGTTGTATTGATAACTGGTCAATATTTGTTTACTCATCAAACAATTCAGTGAGTCCTTGAGCTGTGTGGATGGGGGCTTTGTCATCCTTGAAGATACTCAGTATTAAAACATTTGTAAAAGTAACTTAGATTCTTTTAACTTAATCCAAAATGGAGGTCAACTGGGCCTACTCAGCATTTTTATACATGCCACAGAGCATGATAGGATGTTAAATGTGACACGGACACGGGCGGGGATCCAAGTGCAGACTGGACTGGAGTCGCGACGGTACAGGCAAGCGGTAGGCAGAGTCGTCGGGGACGGGCAGGAGGTCGAGAACCGAGCGGGCGGCGGAGGTACAGACAGGGGACAGGCGGAGTAGTCGAAGGCAGGCAGACGGTCGTAACACGAGAGCAAGGCAGAGGTACAGGCTGG
>JACXGJ010002781.1:0-61217 GCA_016801105.1 Esox niger | reverse complement strand
AGGAGACGTGTAATAACTGGGTTTGACAAGGCTTTCAAGCCTCCGCTCCTGGAGAAAGGACGTCTGAGTGCTCCTCGTATGACAGAGGCATAGCCAAGATTCTAGAGGGGCAGACGGCTATGCTTTGTTTCTATAACAAACTAAAAAACTGCAGCTGTTCAAGTTTTTTAGTCCCATTAATCTTGGTGTGAAGAGTGCATATAATCTACATTGTGTGGTAGGGCATGGCGCTTGAACTCTCAACAATCATGCATTTGATTTTTGCTGGGGCCAAAGATAAATAAAACATAGCTATATAAAATATAAGTTGCTGTGACTAAAAGTGTCTGCTCAATTGCATTATGTTGGGTATTTTGCAATACAGTTTGTTGTACTGAAATGCCAGACACATGCCCAGGTAACCCCACTAAATGAGATTGCAACCAAAGAAACTGAAGTTCTAAACTGTAAGTTATTTGAAATTGCTCAACAAACTTACCAATGTCTCAGGAGGGATGGGCTATACTTTTCTTCTTATTTATTGATTACAGATCTGTGCTACTTCATTCTATATCTCTCTAGCAGAGGCACTGACATGGCTGGCTGCATTGTGTGTGTCTAGGTTTATGAGGTCGAGTTTGTCCAAACAACTCCATTATGTCGGATGATTGCTAGTGCCATTTTCTGTTCCAGGAGTCTGATGTACAGAGATACATACAGATGCTTGTTAATGGAACAAGCCAAAAAGCAGTATACTTAAAATGTTATTTTGGAACCATTTATGTTGTACTTAGTACTATTAAAATAGTAATACGTACACTTCATTGTGTTAAAATGGACCCATTTATTTCCTACTTTAAAATACATATAATTCATGATTGGAAATTGCATTTTATTAGACTATAAATATACTCCTAAAGTATTTAAAAAGTGTAATATATTTGACATTAGGAGTATAGTGTTCTAAGATGCTATTTCCAATCATGTTTTATAAATGGAGTAATGAAGGGTCTCTGTTTTGTGGCTGATGAGAGCCGGAGTGTATTGTGTTTTTCTTCAAAAGGCCTCTGCAGGTGATGCTATAAAAGCAGGCGTTATGCTGTGAGCCAGCTCTGTCTGCTGGTCAGGGTCAGAACACACTGACACTCCTGTTGCATCCCAAACGCCTCCATATTTCACTATTTCTGAGCAGCGCCCTCACTGAATGGAGTAGTGGGCAATTTAGGATACAGTGCCATCTCAGCCTTTTCTGTCTGTGTGGAGGATTAGACTGAGTGAGCTGAAAAGAGATACTCTAGAAACAGCAAAATGGCCGATGTTACCTGGTGTTGATTTTTTGGTGAAACATTTCTAGTGTCTATTTGTTGTAGTTCCTTAAGGACCATCGACTGCAGGTAGATTGGACACTGAATCATTTTATGCTGCACAAAAACCAATACAACCCTTTTTTTTTCTAATCCCATCCATTTTCAAAGCTGTTCCTGAAAGAGTTGACCCAGTTAAATTGGTTGAGGTAATCTCCTAATGTGTCAAACCTTGGCTGTCACTCTAAATGCCAGTTGCAGGTAAATTAAGTAATATGTCCAACTGTAGGATATACACGTAAACGATGAGCATTGTGAGTCATAAGGTAAAACGACTCTCATGGCTACGTTCACCTAAAAGAGATGAGTCGTTTTGTTTCCAAAAGGCTCTTTGTTCAAAATTTATTCTGCATGGTATTGTAATATGGAGATGCAATCTATTGCATTTATTTGGGGTTCAGTTTTCTGTAGATAATGTTTTTTTTATAAAACAATAAGCAAATCACATTAAAAGAAACCACTCTTTAATGGTTGCAATTTGGTTCCCAACAGTCACCAAAAAGAGCTGTTGGTTTCCACTGTTGGATAGTCTGATTCTGGCTAGATTCCTATAGGAGATACATATAATTTGACTTACAGATACGGTTAGAACATTCTGGTAGCTGTGCTGGGATTCCAGAAATTCATTGGAAATGGGAGGAAGTAAGCACAAAATCCAGAATACATTTCCGAAATCCAAATACAACTAGGGTATTTGTGAATTTTGGCAAACTTACCAGAATTATGCAATTTTAGTTTGTGGCTTCCCAATGAGGGTTTCTTTGACCCCTCGGTGTAGATGAATTTTTGACACCTCGGTGTAGATGAATTTTTGACACCTCGGTGTAGATGAATTTTTGACACCTCGGTGTAGATGAATTTTTGACACCTCTGTGTAGATGAATTTTTTGACACCTCGGTATAGATACATTTTTGACACCTCTGTGTAGATGCATTTTTGACACCTCAGTGTAGATAAATTTTTGACACCTCGGTGTAGATGAATTTTTGACACCTCGGTGTAGATGAATTATACACAGGGGCTGCTTGAGGATAATCATTAGACGATGGGGTTACTGGTAATATGCACATATTGGAGTACTTCAGTGACATTCAGTGAGAGTGATAATTCTATACGCAGGAGATAAACAATTTTTAGAACAGTTTTGGCAAAACACTATTTTGCATGGCACTATTGGCGTGAACACTTTGCAGTGTTAATATTGGTGTAAACACTTGGTAGTGTTAAACATGCTGTTTTAGATGTTCTTTACCTATCACAAGAAAGCTCTGACCTGTCGACCCATGCACAGTATTTTCAGTTAACGAATCTGAGTATAGGGATACAAGAGGAATTAAATGTTTTCTCAAATAAACATGAAGGTTTTTTCTTCAGGGTACATGTTTGGATCGATTTCAGTTTTACTCTGGGCGCCTTCTATGCAAAGCAGAAGGATTGGCTCCATCACCATTTTTCCGCCACTTTATACGGAACTGTTTCAATAACCATCAATCCATCAGCTCCACCATCCTGACACTTGGCAAATAGTTGCAGTTTAAATTACTTTGTATTAGTAATTACATTTTGTATGCTCATGGATTTCAATTTGTATTGACTGCTATATGAGTGGAATAAGTTAAAAGTATAGAACAGCCTATTTCTCTGCTCTTCTGAGATGACGTCGGCTTTTACTGATTTTAAACACTAGGGGGAGTGGCCTCCCCAGACGCTGTGGTGCACTCAATTGAACTAAACCCAATGAACTCATGGACACGCACGCACGCACACACATGCATGTGCACACGCACACACACACACACACACACACACACACACACACACACACACACACACCAATGCATGCACAAGCGTGACAATCCATTCTCGCTACTAGACATTCGAACATGCAGGAACGCATACAGCTTGCATACACATACACACATGCAAACACACAACAGACACACACAGACACACACCTAAAATGAACACCAAGCTTATAAATCCCATATCACGACGCAGAACACTCGCTGAGTTTGGTAAATAACTCATCCAACTAAATCGACCTGGAGAACTCGTTTTTCTTTAGAGTATATTTAGAAGGAAAAAGTTGAGCCAAAAAGACGATTGTTGCCTCAAGATTCCTGGCAGGCTGTCGACACCAGGGAGAATGTGGCGGAGATTGTGGTAATATTGACATTTGAGTGAGCAAACAGGTCTCAGGGAGGAATGTTTCTCTTTGAGAACAGAAGGGGACAGTGAGGAATGTTGCTCATTGTAAAGCCCATTCAGAGCTGCATTTGCGGGTGCGTCCCAAGTGGCAACCCTTTCTCTGTGGTAAGCTTGCGTACTTCAGCGCGATCTGGGTATGCCATTTGGGATGTAACCAATGCCGTCGATGGCGCTGTGACGGATGGTTTTCTCTCAAGACAGGATACAGTCAGCTGGCAGGCGGCTGATGGATCTGCCCACAGCTCATAAAAGGAGGCTGGAATGAACTCGACTGCCCGGGCCAAACAGAACTGGTGAAAAATGACTTGAGGCCCGCTCAAAATGGTGCCCATTTTCCTATTAAGTAGTTAACTGTTGAAAAGGGCCCATTAGGTTCCGCTCAGAAGTAAGTGCACTTTGTAGCAGAGGAGTAATCTGTCGAGTGTCTCAATATTCCCAGCATTAAGCTTAATATATACTTCCATGTGAAGGCGTGCGGTTTGACTGAATGGATTGTGGAATTGAATGTTCTGAGGGGGTTGTGTGCATAGAGGAACTCCAGAAGTTTGCACACACAAACTTTTTTGTCTTTTTCTCGTGGTACAGCAAGGACTGACAGCCTGGACTGACACAGCTGAGACCTTCCGTCCTCTGGCCAGTCCAATCTCTTTGTAACAGCAGGTGCCTTTCTGTCCTTGTTCCTTGTTTTTTTGTGCTCTAACTTCCATGTTTGGCTGGTGATTTTTGGGTTTACTGATACCTACCGCCCTCTAATGTCCCGGGTAGTGTTATCGCTCCTCTACTCCTGTTTTAATCTGTCTACTGTCTACACAGCACGATTCAGCCTTATAGATCTGAGAAATATGCCTTGCTGGCTTTCAGATTTTTGATCACCCAAAACAAAGTACCACTCTGGCGATAATGCCTTCTGTTATTATTGTGGAACTGCTAACTTTAAACATTCATACTGCATTTGTGAGAAAGAGCCAGAGAGAGAGAGGTGTGTTAGTATCCGTACCCAGACTGTGGTAGCCTGAGGTGAAAATCAAACACGGTTCTCCGCTGCAACACGATGATGCACTTTCATATTTGGTTTTTGGTTCACATTCAAACAGAAAAAGAGAACAACCCCTCCTTCATTCCATTGCTGTCGTTTGTAAAGAATGTGAGGCGATTGATTACACTGTTCCATGATATATTATTTGTGTGTAAATCTATAGGTCATGTCTGAGCTTAGCCACTCTAAAATGGCTGCTGCATTTTCATATTGTGCCTAATCCTTCTAAATTTGCTCCATATCCCTTAATTACTTATGGATTTAAATACACCCGTTAGTCTGTTTCTTACTGCATTGTTTGGAGCATAGTACTCATTAGGGCTGTCATGATATCAGATTTTCACTAAACCATTATCATGGCCAAAATAATTCACAATAACAATATTATCGCAAAATCTATAGAAAATCTGAAGAAAAAAAGAATGCAATCGGTCAAATTCATCTTTAACTTTGTTTGTTGTGTATTTAGTCTCTTTTGTGGCAAATATAATACACTCAAAATAAGACCGTAAAGAGGTGGTAAATATAAATAATAAAAGCATACAAAAAGAACAATTACAAATAATGGATTGTGACAAGGCAACCAGATAAACTGATAAAAAAAAAAAAAAACACAGAGATGTGTTTTTGCATCATTTGTCCAAAGGTGACATGAATAAGCTATAGAGTTTTGGAAAAATACAACATCATTTTCTGTAAGTGAATATGCTTAAAAAACAGCAAATTATTTCAGGTCTCTCCTGGCGGTTCTAATGGGGCTAACGAGTTGCTTTTAATGCTAGCGTATAGGCCTTGACTAGTAGTTTAAGCACATGCATTGTCTTTAGGTGAATAAGGTATTGAAAAACCGAGACGGTTTGTAAAAATACAACGTCATCTTCTCCAACTAAATAGTCTACAAAATGACACATCTTTGTGAATACGATATTTTCATATGTGTATTATATACATGATACATTATTTTTTCTTTTCACGGGTATCATGAATACCGGTATATCGCGACGCCCCTAGTTCTCATGTATTTGTATACACTCTTCTAATTCAACTGCCCATCTCCCTATACAAACGGTGAACCTGACTTAAAACTCATCCCACTATTCCTGTCTCACTCTTTTCCTTGATTTTTGTTTCAGTCACAGGAAATGAACTGTCGCTAATGTAGTCATTTTATCTTTCTCAGTGTGCTTGGCCCAGCTGTGACCTTCAGGGTGGATTCCAACCCTAACAATGTCAGTACTGCGGATCTGGCCCGAATTGCAGGTAGGACCTCCATCAATTACACCAACCAACATCCAGGTCCCACCCACCATATCATTATCGATATCCTGGTCATCATTTATTGGGTTTGGCATCAAGGGATGATTCAATAAAACGTTTCAATTCACGGACAATTTGTGCGTGTGCGCACCCACACACAGACACACACACACACACACACACACACACATCCACAATAGGACACTCAAACATTTGATTGTGCCCATGGAGCAAACAAAGCCACGGAGCTCCATTTGTCAGATTTCCACCATGCTAATTCAGCGAACTGATAACTATATTATACAAGGTTTTGAAATACAGTACTTTGCTAATAGTTTGTTATTGTTTGTGTATAGACGCTCACAAGTTGGTTGTCTTCCCAATTATTTTCTTTTTCATGATGGTCTAGTCATTGTGTACCATTGACAGTCTCAAAGAAAATGATATAAAGCTCTGGAAACAACTCACATGTAGAAATCATTTTCAAGCAGTGGTGAAATACATGGTCTGATATTGACCTGAAAAATAAGATTTTGGCAATATTACCCCCTAGTTAGCAAAGTACCCATACAACTCTCTTCAGTAGGTTAGGACCCATTGAAAAAGTTTTCGTTCACTCCATTATATTTATACCACCAACAGGATAGGCTACTTATATTGAAAATATGAGCCACATGTTGTTTGTCAAGAAAGCTAGCTGTTCTCTAGTTAGTCTTAACATAAAAAGCATATGGACATGCAAATTATAGTCATACCACTGGCAGGATAGGTTATAAAAACTGGAATTCAAAAGCAAAAGTTTAACATAGATTTATGTATGTGATCATTTGCCAGTTTAACCACTTTCACAGTTGTTGTCCAAAAGGTTGCTAGATCAAAGCTACATGCTGGCAAGGTATGTTGCTTTGGCCCTGAGCCAGAGTGACACCTATTAATTCCAGAGCAAATTTTTAAATTTGAATTTTGCAAGTGCAAAGATACAACAACAGACTCACAATTAGCTTTATCAGTCCCCAATCTTTGCTTATCCTCATAAAATATATAATATCATTTTGGGCAACATATTAAGATTTATTCTTATCTTCTATTTGTGGGCAAAGCTTAAATTGGTGGGTAGAAAGGTTTATCTTCTATCTCAAAGAGAATGCAATTTGAAAATCGCTATTTAAAACATGAACTGGTTTATCTTTAGTCAAAGGAAGATAAAGCTAACCAATCAGCTGTCTTCTCTTTTGTGATTGGTGTACACCCACACCATTGTTTTGTTGTCGTATGCCCATACCATTCCCAGACAGAAATGTTGTTTTTAATATACCTAAGTATAAAAATGGAAGGGATACTACTATTTTTAAAATATTATAGGATACGGTTCATGGAAATCTAATCTCTTGTACTGTTTCCACACAGTCTCTGCTTAATTCTGTTGCAAATCTGCTAAACAAAGTATTAAACACTTTAAATACAGATGCATTAAAAATAAAATACCTCTCTACAGAGCCTGATCATCAAGTGGTCAATTGTTTGGATGTTATTCCATTGTATTTAACTATTTGATAGTGACACCAATACTCAGATTGAATACTTTGTTTTTTTTAAAGCACTTTGTGTGGTTCATAACCCTTCCATTGCAATTCAAAAGACATCTATGGTTGGCAGTGATACAGTAATTTTTGTAGTTTCATTTGAAAATCACAGTGTTTGAAGTATTTACATTTTTACAGTGCAACTGGTAATTATCTCCATTAATTACCCAGTGCATTTCAGCTGAATGAACCCATTCACGCCAATGTTATTCATTACACTGCATTTCATTCTTACCAGCAGAGAAGCACACAGTTTCCTGACATTTACTCTGTTTGAGTAAACAAAAATCTCAGGTCCCCCAGCCCAATGTACTGTAATGTAGATAGTACTTTGTCCTTATAGTCCATGAGATTAACATGGTGTAATGACAAATGAAGATCAATTACAGACTGGATAACAAGCAGGAAACACTGCTGTTCCAGTTCTGGGACATTTCTGATTCCCGAATGTTAGCTCCCCAATTTCTCATTTTGTACACCACTTTTCTTTGTACTATCAGTACCCATATAGCACTATACCTCAGCTCAAAATGTGCTCACTACATAGGGTGTAGGGGGAAGTTGGAACGCAGAAGTGACACTGGACGGACTTTGTCAAATCTCACTGTATCCACAAGCCTGATTGTCAAGCTCAGACAAGCCCATCTGCCTACAGCCTGACAGTTTGATGTGGTCCGATAGACCAGAAAGGTGATGTGATGAGGGTAAGAAAAGGAGGATTTTATATTTCAGTCCGCACGGCCCCCACAGTGCACCTCTGACGTTGTCTCAACGTGGATCGACACAGAAGACCGGCGCCCTTGCTTCGGTTTGGAATTGACTTTGAGAAGCAGCGAACAACTGTCCAACAGTCAATAACACAGGGTGAGAACAACGAGATTTGAAACATTGACAACAAGCGCACGGATCCGTTGTTATTGGCTGATGTGTTCTGCTGTTCCATTCAGTGGAATTTGGCACTCGTCCCCTTATGTATTTTCGGTTGGTCAATAGTGGTTTGGTTCTGGTCTATCAATTTACAGGGAGATGCTGGGACAATAACACTTATTAATGTAGAAAAGAGGTCTGGCAGACAGTAATTTGAAACAGAAGATGGCTCAAGGATTTTGAAAAGGTGTCTGGTGTTACAGGCATTGAAGCTTGCACGGTCACCTGAATGAAGGTTTTTCCATCGTTTAGAGTATTTTGGACCCCTATGGTTTCATCAGTGAGTACCAGAATACTTCTGCGTGCGTGTGTAGATATGCGTGTGTATGTATGTGTGTGTGTGTATGTGTGTGTATGAGTGTGTGTGTGTAAATAGATACTTATTTCTTTGCGCAGATACGCACACACGCGCGTTTGGGTGCATGGGCGCGGGTGCGCGTGTGACCATTCGCGCCTACGTGGAGTGATTTGACTGCTGATGAGGCACGGTGAGGGAGAGAGCTAATGACAGCAGCAGAGTTGGGCTGAAATGTCAGACCAAATGTTAAGTCAACATGATCAGCCGCCTGACCGCCATTGATGAATTATGTATCCTGCTCACTAGAATTCCAATGCCTGACTGAGAGGTGACTGGTAGGAGTGTTTACCCCCCTTATGCAGCCAATGAATAATATAGACCAGCCATGCCAGATTTACCCGTGCAAATCTACAAATTTGCAAAAAGTAAGAGTGACATGTATTTATTAGATTTTCTTTAACCTACATAGCAGCATATACATACGCACCTTACACTATACTAGTGTGTTTTGAAAACGGTCTCTATGACTATAGATAAAGATGTCATTACATCAGTCTGCATGACTATAAATTATTTTGCTAAATATTTGAACATTTGAACACTTATAGCTGAACGACACCTGTGATACAACCCCCTCGAAGTGAGACAATAATTTGTCCTGTATCCAAAGCAGCATTTCTTCCCATAAATAGGTGCGCTAGGTGGGATGTGACAACAGAACGTGACTGCTTTTAAAACCAATGTTAATTTGGATCCAACCACCAGTCCATCTGACCGCCCTCCTTGACAACAATCCAAACGTTTGATCTATACAAAAGGTATAGTGCCAATTAAATAACCCTGTCTCCGATGTTTCTAGCTAGTGGAGATTTCAACATCGATACACACGTACGCGGGCACACACACTCGCTTAATCCTCACCTGTGCTCCGCGTTCACCTGCGGCTACGTGGTGAGCGTAAAAGTTAGATTATCTGACCAGAAAACAATGCATGGTGAGAAACAAGTAATGTTGCCCATTAGCATGATAGTTACTCCTAAATGCCCCTGTAAGCTGTTTTGTATAAAGGCATCTGCTAGATGACTGAAAAGGTAAAAGTTTAACATAACATTACGTAAGTTGGCTGAAGACACACCAGTGGACCACAAGACTGCGCCGGTATGTCACCGATAACAATAAGGCAGCCTTTCGGGTGTAAGTCAGGGATGCAGTGTTTCCAGTGAGGGGATGTGAAAGTAAGAACAGACCCATGCACATTGTTGGGGCTGATGTGGAGCGGGATAGAGAGCTTCAAATTCATTGGTGTTCAAATCACCAGTAAACTAGCAGAGACCTCTCCCACCCACATAGACATTCAGTTCGCAATCCCCCTAAGAAGCATGGTCAGATCTTCAATGTTCTACAGTTCCACCGTCCAGAGCATGTCAACTACATCCCTCTTGATCGCATGTCATCCAAGACCCCCTAACAGGTGACAGAGGCCTAAGATATTTTCAATGAACCCCAAAAAATAAGCCCCAGACAATTCTTAACCACCGCATGGTTTTTTGGACAGTCAGAGCATCAAGTCTGTAACCGCTAATACCCTGCATAGATTCTACACACAAGCCGTTGTCAAATTATTACCATCAATCATTTTTAAGTTTTGCTACCATAAACTGTAACCACGCACATACGTTCATGTATAACATTAACACACACATAAAAAAAGTTGTCTTTTTGTTCCTTTAACATATTTGAACATAAGGATACTGTATGTAATTTTCACTTCATCACTATTGACAGATAAATCTAGCCTAATTTCAGTAAAGATTATATTTTGCAATAATATATTCATTAGAAATCATTCATTTCTAATGAATTTATTCATTAGAAATCTATCGTCATAGTGCAAATAAAGTAACTGTACCCCTAGCTTCAATAATTAGTGTAACCTCCTTTGGTGGAAATAACTTAATGTATTTGTTTCTTTACACTGTTTATCTATCTGTAACATCGACTGTAAGGAATTTTGGCCTACTTTTCTTTATGATATGGCTCCAGCTGTATCATGTTTAAAGGCTTTCTTGCATGCACGGCCCCCTTCAAGTCCCCCCAGCATTTCAATAGGATTGAGAACTGGGTTTTGACTCTGTCATTCCATATCACCCCATTTCTTCTTTTTGAGCCTTTCTGTTGTAGCTTTGCATGTTTATTTCAGCTTCTTGACAGATTGTCTCACATTCCCTTCAAGAATTCTCTAGTACAATATGGAATTCATGGTAGACTAAATGATGGCAAATATGGAGCATCAAAGCAGCTCCAAATCAATGAGGCAGCAAAGCAGCTCCAAGCATAGGAACCGCCTGAATGCTTTACGGTTGATATGAGATTCAGTGGAATGATGTACTTCAGTGGAATTATGTACTTTGAATTGCTAGGAAATGGCTTTGTAATCCGTCCCACACTCCTGGGCATCAATGATCTTTCTTCTTAGGGACTTGGATAGGTCTTTGGATGTTGGCGTGATGTGTTACCACACCCATATGGTTAAAACCAAACCAGACAAGGTTTCTAATCTTTATGGAATGTTGGAACCTCCCAAGTTACTTTCATGATTTCATAATATTTTGAAATTGTTCTGGGGTACTTGTTTTGAATAGGTAGGTGCTACTCCTGACTATTTGTACATAAACCTAAAGATCCTATAAACCTTCACACATTGCTACTACTCCTTGTGAACATTATTTATATCATGTTGTATTTATTCATTTCTGTTATCAAAATGTGATAATTGTTTATTTACATTGTATGTTGTTTATTTGTATCTTATTGTAATCATTTTTTGTGGTCATTTTTGTGGTCCTGTCCTCTTGCAGTTGATTATTTGGTCAATTTGTCATTACAAATGAACCTCCGGTTTTAAAAGTGAAATCATTCCTGAAAAGTAATATATGTTATGATATCATGTTTTGTTCATTTTTATTTACCTCTATCTGTATTTTTGGAAAAAGAGTAGGCATTTCATTTAGTGATCTTGCTTGAGTGGTTTCCCCACCTAGCTATCTGAAGATGAATGGACCAGAATGTAAGTCTCTCTGGAAATGTCTACGGGATTTCTAAAATGTATATGTACGTTTGACAAACACATAGGCACCAAAGCCTTTTTGATGACAGGTGATTTTGGCTTGTGAAAAGTAGATGAAGGATTTTTTTTGTCTGATTCATAAGCTACAGCTTTTTTTAACCTTACATCGTAGTCTGTTAATTTACTTTTGCTAAGGTGGGTCAGTCTAACATAGAGGCATTATCAGATGCTACATTTTCCCTTGGTGTTAGTTAAGATATCTGAAGGCTGTTTTCATATGTCCACTATAACTGTCATTGGAAACCCATTAAACTGTATGGACAGAGAAAGGTCCCATTGAAAATCCTTCTCGGAGAGAAAATAAAAATCCCATTGGAAATAATTGACTTGGTCCTAAATGCCATCCTATTCTCTGGTCCGAAGTAGGACACTATACAGCAAATAGGGTGCAATTTGGGATGCTATTGGACTATAAAGCAATGGAGATTTGACATCTCAATGAAAGCATAGCCATCTTTTGACGGTGGGTTCTTACTGGTAGAATAAGGAGAGAAAAGCATGATGGGAGGTCTCACTGTATAAGTGAAAGGTAGGAGCTCTTGTGTTCTGCTCAACTGGAAAACCAGCGGACAAAGACCTGTGCTCACTAATCCCCCACACGGCTGGAAAACAAAAGGGAAGGTGGCTGCTTTATCACAACGACTAGGCTACTGTGTGTGCACGTGTACAAGTCCATACGTGTGTGTGCATGAGTGTGTGTGATTTAATCATTTGCGAGGGAAATTATTTATTCAAGTTTTGATGAAGTGCCGACCAAGCTGTAAAAAACAATGTTGCAATGTGTCATTCAAGACTCCCTTCATTCTTTCTCCGTGTCCTTCTGTCTTTCTCCTTCTTACTCTCGCTCCCCTCTCTCTTTTCCCTTTCTCTTTCTCCTTCGCTCTCTGATAGAATGAGATTCTGAATGTGGTGAAAAGCTGTATACCTCAGACTGCTCTGCAAATATGTAAATCACCTTCACTTGGGAAATTGGTTCTGTCAAAATTGGTTACGCTCACTGCTAACCAGCGTTTCTTTAGCCATGAGAAATGTAATCCCCCTCTCATTTTCCCTTCTTTGTTTTTTCGCTCATGTACAGTATCCGGGTAGGTAGAAAAATAAATGGGCAGTTTTGTGTTTTGTGTTTGAGAAAATACTATACAAACCAATGTCCTTCATGCAGCAGTGGTCTACATTTACATGCACTTCTGATGCATCATTACATTTTCAATGTTATTATTATTGTGGACAAAATGCATGTTCAGGGGCACATTATGTTAATTGGAATCTTTAAAATTAGGGTAAAGTCTGACATTTTAATTTTTGAAGCCACCCTTTATATGCGCTTTTTTAAAAAATCTTCACAAAACACCTGACATGTGATCATTTAGAGAGAAATCTCATCTAGTTTGAAAGTCAATGTGCACATCGGAGCTGTACTGCTTCACAGCATTCAGTTGACAAATTACCTGATTTTGTCAATGACCTCGTGTATCGTACGACAGTGATTCACAGTGATACAGATGAAGCGTGTGTATTTGATCATCCTGTTGCAAGAGCACAGCAGGCAATCGAAGCAAGAAATACAAACTTGTGGTGAATTCACGGCTTTACAAAAGCATTTAGAGGGATTTTTTTCATTACACCTTTTATTTGCAAACTCTTAGATATCGATAGCTTGAGACACCACCTTTCGAAGTAGTGTTTGCCACATTCTCTGTAAAACCCAGAGAGTTTTGCAAGTTTTTGCGTGCGTCGATCGATTTTCCACAATCGACGGCCACATTCTTGCGTACGTTTCAAACATGCCGTTAAAATTCAAATGCTATGGCAATGATTACGCATGCTAATGTATCTAGTACCTAGAGTTTTATTCTCTCATAATGTAAACAAAAGCAATGTTTGGATTTTCCTATTGAAAACCTTAGCCTCACATTTGGCTCTAAGAAATATGGATAAACCTCCCAAAAAACACTTCCATCGGTTAAAATCAGCGTACAATATTTACATTTCCTGTTGTCACGGGATAATTAATCTGCCTTGGAAAACAGGCTCTAGTAACAACACCTCATCTGTATCATACTGCTGGTCATCTGTCCCTTTATGAAGCTTAGGCGGTGAACAGGATGCACTGTCCGCACTCTCTGGTCAAGGATGGGCGGTTGTGCGGAGAACATGTTGGCTGGTGGGCGGTGGGGTGAGGACACCCCTTTGTCTGGGCTGTCACGGCTGGTCGACCCTGAAGGACCCAGAGGCCATTGCGAGCGGTGTGCCCCCGGTCCCCCAGGCCGTGAGAACCGCAGCTCCGGTCAATGAGCTGTTTGCCATTGGAATGACGGGGGCCAGCAGCCAAGGCCATCTGGAGCAGCGAGGACCTGACACACTGCTGTCACCCCTGGGACAGGCAGAAAGAGGAAAGGAGAGAAAGAGAAGTTGGTGAGAACGCAGTGGAGATGCCCGGAAGATGCCTCACATTCTCACTTCGGTGTACAACGTTTGGGCGTGAACGTGAGTGTTGACTGTTAGGTTGTAGCCTGAACCATGGCTACAAGCGCTAATGTCTGAGATAGGGTTCAAAGAAATATATTACTTGCTAGATGACTAGCGTTGGTGGAGAACCTGCGATCGTTGGAGCTTGAGCTAGCGCTTAATGCCTGCCCACCACGCCCTACCAAGCAACAAGCCAAACCCAGACTTCGAGTCATACCCAGACATCCTGGGGACGAACGTCGAATAATGTATTGAATGTGCTGTTGTCTCCCTGCAGATGCAGCCATGAGGAAGGAGAAAGACAATGGGGAAAATGGAGATCTAATTTGAATGTAGAGCGACTGAGACACTGCCCTCAGTCAGGGGAAAAATACACAAACTCACACACACACACACACACTTGCCTCAACCTCACCAATGGGTATAATACACACTTGTGTGTGAAATCTGAAAAAAGCCCAACCTGCTAACACGCTCACACACAGGCAAAGACATGCAGAGATGCAGTATTGGAAATAAGGGAACTGTTTTTTGTAGCATCTACTGTTTGTGGCCTGGTTTGATTGCTCATACTTCATACTCATCACTTACTGTAGTCTGTTGTACATATATTAATGTATGTACAATATGTTTTGGCAGTGCAATATCTGAAAAAGTCCATATGTGCATTATTACTGCAATGATGGTTTCTCACATTATTTACAGTATGCGTACAAAAGCACGTTCTAAAACGCAGAATTGCTTTTGGTCATCAGAGGCCACACAATTCACCTCTGCTCAAAACAAAACAGCGGCAGACAGGGAAAAGTTTGTTTAGAAAATACTAACCTATTCACTCCATTTCTGTTCAAGTGAGAACACTAGCATTGAAAGGTCTAGGGAATCATTGTGCCATCTAAATTACTTTTTTTTAACTAACAGTGTCAATGAACATCATGTCAATTTGACGTTCTACCTGCTACACCAGAAACCTTACAAAATCAACTTTTTCCTCCATATTCTCATTCACATGAGAATAGACCCTCTGCATTTGATCAATATTGGATGCTGCTGTTGGATGTGATACAACAAGAGCAGTATAGAAACAGTACTTTAAGTTAAAGGAAGTGTTCCTAACTCTAGTGTTGTTTTTATTTAGTAAAATTTTTCTAAGCTGGTCAATCAACGTTACAAGTGAGTTTCGCATTGAGGAGAGTTGGTTTTATTGTGTGGTTTGTTGCGATAGTTCAGCTAACCCTAACAAGATAGGTGCAATTTGGGCATTCTGTGTCTGTATGTTCTATGTGTAAATGTACATATGGAACAAAAGCGATCCTGAGACAACTGCCATGAGCATGGATTTGAACCTGCCCCAATTATTGATCTCCCTTTGTCTTTGTCCTATCTAATAAACAGGAGAAATGAAGGCGATCGGACTTCCCTAATGCTAGAGGAGAAAATATTTGTTAAATCTATGGGTTTTATAACAGCCGCCCCATAGAACTCCGGTCTCGCTCTCTCCAGCTGAGCAGATTAGCATAGATCTCCCACACAGACAGAGCTGACCTTCAGTCCGACAAACACTTGTCAAAATGCCAAACAGAATTACCTGGGCTCTTCACACAAGCTAATGGGCTTTATCTAGCCGAGGCCCTCTGTACCTCACCCAGATATTCATAGTTACAGTTGGAGAGAATATGTGTGTGTCAGTATCAGCCTGTGGCTAAGGCAGCACCAGGCTGGCCTCTCAATCTTAACGTTGATGTGGTGTTGATAACGTGTTGTCTTGCTTGCCGAAATATCGCGGAGGCTAGCATGCTGAATATTGCGTAGGCTAGCATGCTGAATATTGCGGAGGCTAGCATGCCGAATATCGCGGAGGCTAGCATGCCGAATATCACGGAGGCTAGCATGCCGAATATCGCGGAGGCTAGCATGCTGAATATTGCAGAGGCTAGCGTGCCGAATATTGTGGAGGCTAGCGTGCCGAATATTGTGGAGGCTTGTGGGAAAGGCTAGTTTTGAATTTAGTTGATCCTTCTATTACAGCATGACACTTTAACTGTATAGCTTCTTGAGTAACAGCTCCTTGTGGCAAGGGTGGTCAGCCTCAAATATACTGAAGGTGCAGGTTGGTTGTGCTAATATTGGGCCAGCCCACTGCCTAGAGCCAAGCACTGCAAATATTCTTATTTAGACTCGAGATTGTAAGCTTGCAATGACAATGGCGCAGCAGTTGTCTAGATAGTACACTGTTCCAACTGACAGCCTAACTGTCTCGATCAATCGTGGACCTTTGATAACATTTTTGGTCTTCCTGGCATTTTAAATTTAAATTGTGAAGTACACCTCCTGGAAAGCTAAATTCCAACCACATACAGTAATCCTTACAAATCCTAACGGCTCTCACTACTCTCACCAAAAATAAAAACTTATCCAATTAAAATAAACTGAAGTGCAGTTTCCTTATAAGGAAAACATATGCATCCCACTAACTAGCATATAAAATGCACCAAAACAGATGCAAATAATCAGGAAATCATTAAATAGTAACTTGGTAAAGTTCTGCCATCCATGAAGAGGAAATATTTGTTTAGGTTTGATTTTAACCATTTGAGCGGGTGGTGATGCATCATGCCAAGATCAAATGAATTATCCAACATCATCAGAAGAAAGATTATTGATAACCATGCAGAGGTGGAACTCTGCTGTGTTCACTTTGGGGGGTTCCTAAGTTAGAGCAAAATGACCAAAGAAACAGAGTTCCTACCAAACCAGGGAAATTAATTGGACATTTTCACTCTTCCTTTTTATTTAGTTAATCACTGGTTAGTTTTGGACTCCCTTTACCTGGTTACTTAGATCATAATTAGATACTTCCCTAAAGGAGTGAACACAGCCAAACCCAGTTGAGCACTTTTTCCACCTCTGTGACCATGATTCTGGAAGGGGTTACAAACCATTTCCAAAGTACATTATTCCACTGACTGATCATATACACATAGGTAAAAGTCCAATCACTGGCAGTCTACATAGGACAAGTTGTCCCACCAATTTCAGCCCAAGAGTTGACCAAAAGATGCTCAGAGAACCCCAGTGTAAAGTCAAGGGATCCACCGGCCACAGCTTTCCACAATCAATGACCAAGTGCCTGAGTCAACACTCAGAAAGAGACAGCACAAACCTGATGGGAAGTCAGGAAGGAAGAAGCCACTGCTTTCAAAATAGAAGATCCAAACATGAGTGATATTTACCAGAAGACACCTGGGGGACCAAAACAACTAGAACAATAACCTCTGGACAGATGAATCAAAGGTAGAGTTGTTTGGCCCCGATGCCAGATGACATGTTTAGCAAATGCAAAACTGAAATAGAACCTCATACTAACTGTAAAGCATGAAGTTGTTGGCATTATGTTTTGGGGCTGCTTTGCAGGGCCTGGCCAATATTCCATCATTGTTTACAAGAAACAACTACATGAAGTTATTTCAACCAAATGAGGCTACACCAGCATTTTATGTCAAAATTATTGCAAAGTTTAATCTTGCAGTGTAATTTGTTATGTAACTTTTTCTGTCACTAGTGATGAAATTATTATTATACATGTACAGTACCTGTCAAAATCAAGCAGGCAAGTTTATTTTTAAAGCACAATTCATACATAGAAGCATTTTAATGTGTTTTACAAAGAAACATTTAATTTTAAAACATACATCAGAATAAAAACAAACACTAACATCTTACTAAAAACAAATAAATAACATCAAATAGGCAATATAATGTGCTTTACATAGATTAAGAAAATTTGAATTAAATTAAAGTGAAATGAAAACAATTGGTAGATTTCGTAGTAGACTCCATTAGGAAGCTTTAAAAGCTGTAAGGTTAAGTTTAAGCACTCAGTCACATGAAAAGAGAAGTGTTTTTCAGCTGGATTTAAAATGTAATATATTTGAGGCACATCTATGTTTGGGGCACATTATCTGTTAGTTTATTCCAGTTGTATAACTGCTAAATGCAGCTTTGCCAAGTTTAGTTTTGTCTCTGGGCTCTACTAACTCACCTGAGTTCATGGATCTAAGAGCCATGCTTGGTTTATAATCTTCAAACATATCAGAAATGTATTCAGGGCATCAACCATTCAGTGATTTATAGACAAAAAACCCCACATTAACATCTGTTCTATAACTCTCTGTGTTTAAACACTTGACTGGTTCTGTTGGTTCTGTATTTCCAAATTTGTAAAAGAAAAGACTACTATCTAGCAGTGTACTTGCAATTTACATTTCAATATTTAAAAAGAATACAGGTGTGTTTTCAGTCTTGGAACAACTTAAGCTGTCAAAAGTCTATTTCAAAGCCAGAACCATTCCAACCAGGGACTGATATAGTCCTGGGACACCAGGTGGGCCCAATTAATGATCCAACTGACCAAACAATCAGCAGAACACCTTAGGTTAGGATTTATATCCCTGTCGCAAAATACTGACGAGTGCCATACAGTGCTGTGAAATACACTATGAAATGCAACTACATATTTTTTATGTGGAAAATCTACAAAGGAGTTTTCAAAGACTGCAATGGGCCATGCCAAGAGTTCCATACATTTTTTTGTACAACTGTTTTAATTTTAAGAATAAAATGTTCCGTACAAGTTGAAAAGTGACGTTCTGAATTTGAACGTTATATTTATGGATAGATGGAGTTGTTTAAAGTCTACCTATTTGGTGTGTCTGTCTGTAATATTAAAGATCCGTTTTCTCACTTGAAAAGATACAATATGATGTTTTTTTAATTCTTACAGGTTTCTCAAATAATATTATTTATTTTAAAACCGGATAAATAAAGTGTAACATCAATTGCCTACCCTTTTTTCCATTGTTTTTTCACATCACCTAAAACCCCTTAGATGATGTAAAGTCGGATGTCAGCTATAAGATACACAAACATACACAACATTCATACTAAATTATCCAGGTCCTATATTCACATTGTTACCAGTTCTGCCTTATAGAAACAAAAGGTTTGTTGAAAAAATTGCCCCTTCCTGATGTAAAACCAGCTTGTATGTCATTATGGACTGTTGATAACATAGAAATATGTTTTTATTCAATGTCACGGGCTGTATATTTCACAGCAGGTTAGGAAAACCTTGTTGTTTCATGGAGGAGCTCTCGGTCAGACTGCCGGGTGACTGATTCCCTGTGTGGTCATGCTTTAACATGTGTATCAATGAGCACAGAGGTCAGAGTACACTTCTATGCCGCTCCTTTTCTCTCATTCTCTCTCCGTTCACCCTGCACTTCCCCTTTTCTCAGCGCTGGCTGCCCTCTCCGGATGAGTAGCCTCAGAGTAGTGATCAAAGTCTTCCTCGCTCTCCTCTCCATCAGCGCCGATGGCAGTGTGTGTAGTCCTCTCTACCGTTTCATCGTCACCTGTCAGTCCGGGCATCGCTCAAAGGAACTCACGCATCATGAGGCAGACACAGACACACACACACACAAACCACACCAGCAATTTGCAGTTACTCGATATACTGTAATACATTTCCCTTCTCCATTTTCTTTATATGCTGTGATCGCCACAATATCTTACTGGTGTTTGTGTACTGCCTCAGGATTGAGTTGTGCTCTTTATTTCTGGGCATTGTGACAGATTTCAGTTGCGTTGTGACAAATACCCTTGAATATGTAGTTGTATTCGATCCTTTGAGTGGTACTGTACATGCTTTAATGAGTTACAAGAGAACTATGTGTCATTTGCCTTGCAAAGAGTAAAGGGACCACTTGTTCACCCCATCCATAGTATAACATGTTTCCCAAACCAGTAGAGCAGTATTAAAGGAGTTGCTCTTTTTCCAATGGTCAAATGAATTCGCAGACTTGCAGTACTGTGCACAGACCTTCTGAGGGACATGTACTGAATCTGAAAAGTTGTCGGCTCACATGGACGGACGATGCGTTACAATGAGGCGCAAAAAAAATGGACGATACATGCCGTCGGAGTGAGTGACGTACATAAAAAAACGGACGACGCATGCCGTCGGGGAGAGCAACGTGCATCAATAAATGGATGACGCATGCCCGTCGGTGTGCGCGACACACGTCACCAAGACAGACGTCACCTGGAGTGGGCACTAGATGGCAAAGGGGCATGTGTTCTGTACAGGTTGTCTTGCTTGTTCATGTGACTGCAGACTGGTTTGGGGTATTTGTGTAAAAACCTACTACAGTTACTACAAGAGTCACCTGCCTCACAGGAATGCTTTTAGTTTTCAGAATAAGAAGTGTGTGGGGACAGTATGAATTTTGTAGATAAACACATTGTGTGAATCAGACGTCAGAGTAGCAGTGCAATTCTCGTTGTCCATAATGTTGTATTAATCATGACCCAAGAGGCTATACTGATCCTAGATTGGTAGTCCTACTTGGAGACAAGCCATTGGCATGAGTCTACTTTCACCTGGAAAAGTCACCCAAGTGACCTTAATATCCAACACACATTGATTAATATCAATACTAGACACATGGAAGATCCTTTATTAAAGCAGTGTGAAACAGTTGTTATTAATAATGTATGTTGAGGATCCTTTTTGCCAATAGATGTTTAAATGCTAAAGCATTATTAACCCCAAAGCACCATTCCGGCAAATTTGTATGCAGGCATACTCTGGGTATGTGTGCAACAACACTCCAACATTTCACCCGTTGGTACTTTTTCCCTCAAGCCGTTTCCACATACAATTTGCTGCACACGATGCTCAAATCGAATGCTCGCACCACATAGAACGAGCTTCAACGGCTTCTGCTGTACAATTCTGCAATGTAGCGCCACATTCAGCTGGAAATGAATGGAACGTAGATAACATGTGAGCTACTCGTTATGTTTAAGCTTTCAAATAGGTACTTTCATATCTTCTCTTGCCTGCAACTTTTCCCTAGGTCCCAGAAGTTACTCCAGAGTACAAGAGAATGTACTGCTCTAATCCGTTAAAATTTGGGTTCAAGTTAACTCTAAGGGGGCTCTATATTTTTTACCAAAATTCGGTTTTAGGCGTTATGTTTTTTTTGTTTCCTGCTTCCTAGTTTAGGTTGGAATTGGTCCAATATATCATCATTACAAAACAGGAAGTTCTGTGTCAATGTCAAAGATTACATCAGGTGTGAGGACTCTTTTATGGGAGTGTGATAACCCTTCAGCAGCACATTTCACACTTAATGTCTGCATCTAGCAAAAGACTTGGGTGTCTGGCGTCATCTCTGATTTGTTCATGGCCTACTGTTGACGACATTTCATACAAACAGCAGATATACATTATTCACTTTTTCATTATATATAAAATCATTATTTTGCCAATTATGACAGTTTTTATAGATGTTTTAGGCAATAATTCAGATATAAACAATGAAAACCATTTTACTGTGGTTGGTCCAGTGGTCTAAGCCTCTGATTTTGAATCTGCCTCGACTGATCTTTCAGCACGTGATCCAGAATTCCCAGTCAAATAAAGCAGAAAATGCTTAAAAGAAACACTGTTTCAGTTTGCACTGCCCTGCGGTAAGACCATCTGACCGGATTAACCAAAAGGTTACTACACTGAATCCCGTTGCACGCAAGATGAAAAATCAGTTGTTTAGTCCCTGGGCAAGGCAGGTCACCGTAATTGCCTCCAGGTCATTGCTGTAAATCAGACTATGTTCACAATCAACCTACCTGGCATTTAAATGGTAATATATTCATTTATATAAAAATGAACAAAATCATATGACTGATAGATGCACCATCAAACATTTTTTATGTTTAAAAGCAAAATTCAAGCTTGATCAGAAAGACGTATGCCTAAGGAAGTAATCTATCTTATTGAATTTTAACAGTTGTCTTCCCAAAAAATGATCCTATAAAAAGGAAGTGCAGTATAGAAATACTAAGGCAGTGAGTGGACAGGAGAGACAGCCTACCTCTACTCTGGACACAATAGCCGGATCATTTATCAACGTCACTGATGAACCACCAAAAGGCCTACCCGCGTAGTATGTTTTCTAAACAAAAAAGAGGATGCATTTCAAGACGTTTAACAAAATGGTTTTGGAAAACGTCACTGATGGAATATTTATTTGGCACCCTAGATGGGCAAAGGGTCATCATTTGGAGCACCGTGACAGATTGAAACACTTCTGAAAAAGGCTGGTATACACATATATGTGTCATTATCTACCTAAATTCAAACTCCTTTCCACAACCTCAAAGCCAGATAAATGGTGTTGCTTTGCTGTCTATAGGAACTAGTAGCTTAAGTCAATTACTTAGTACCACACTCAGTTATGACCACAAGTCACAACTAGCATCAAGCTCCACTAACAAACAAAAGAAACACAGTGGTCCATTGCGTATAGTGCAGATGACTGCCCTTATTTTGAGGAGGACCGAGTGTACTAGCGTCTGGTTTGTGAAGCCACGGCAGCCCGAACCACAGCCCCCTACTGAGGAAGAGGGAGCTGGGGGCGACGGCTCGCATCTGGTTCCCAGCATGGAGCTCCATGGCGGGGAGCGGCCAGGTCCACAAGTGTGCAGGAGCGACCCGCTCAGATTGGTCCACCACAGCGAGAGGTTAGCTGTGTGTCTGCAGCCGTGGAGAAAGCAGAAAACAGTTCCTGAGCTCAGGCAGGTCGAAAAACATGGATGACTGTGTTGAGTCACGTTGTCAACATTGTCAAAATGATTCCAAACAACTCACTCTGCATTGCAAATGTTTTCACAACCTTGTGGCTATTTGGATTGATGTTTAGTGCTTAAAAAATTACCTAATTATTAAAACCAAACATAACCTGCATTTTTTTGTGATATGCTGAGCAGCTGCGTTGACTGCGGGTAACATGGCCTTAATTCCAAAATGTCATGCTCTGACACTCTTCAAATTTAAAAGCTGTGAAAATGGTAAATTTGATCCTTGATTAATTTCCCCATCTCTGGGTTTTTGGTGAAACAAGTCATCTCCGATTTCTGATTACCACCTGAAGTTGTCCTTTAGTGTCGGAAAATGTTTAGTCTTTTCCAATTAGCTTTTCCGTTTTCCACCCTCATTAATCTCCCTCGGCCGCTGATCGTTTCCTTTCCTCGAGTCCGAAATCACTTGAAATGATTCATGCCTGTTTTCCACAAATACCTCGGAGACAGAATTAGCAAACAAACAATGCCAATGGCACTAATCCCTGTCTGAAACGGAGATCCTCTATAATAAACCAGAGCTCAGGCCGTCTGTTGACAGGCACATGTTACTGTCTTCAACGCCTAGGACAACACAGAGCTGCTGACATGGCACAAGGGTTTGACGTGCACCAGCGTGCAACGCCAACCTCAAACACAACACGCACACACGCAACGCACCGTCAATGTGGGATAACAGTGGGGGACAAAAACACAATGACATTTGCACGTGCACGTGCGTGCTCATGTCTGTGTGTACGCTATACACTGATGAGCCAAAATATTATGGCCACACACAGGTGAAGTCACTAATGTTGATCTTCTCCTAACAATGAGAGATTTCAAGGTCTGTCTTGATTCGATGGTAGTGGTCGTAGTCGATGTGTTGGATGCTGGTGAAATGGGCCGGAGTAAAGACCTGAGCGACTTTGACAAGGGACAAATTGTTGTAGTCAAACAACAGGGTCAGAGCATCTCTGACATGACTAGGCTTGTGGGGTTCTCCCGGTCAGCAGTGGTGAAAACCTACCGACAGTGGTTCAAGGAGGGACAAACCACAAACTGGCACCAGGGTGTTTGGCGCCCAAGGCTCAGCAATGCGCGAGGGCAGTGAAGGCAACCCTTCATGTCTGAACCTCCAGAGGGCTGACTGTGGCACAAGTTACAGAAAGGTTTAGTGATGGTTTCCGTAGGAATGTGTCTCCCGGCTGCGTATGGGGCTGTGTAGGCACAGACTGGTCAGACTGCTCAGAGTGGTCAAAGTGGTCAGACTGCTCAGAGTGGTCAGACTGCTCAGACTGTCAGACTGGTCAGACTTCTCAGAGTGGTCAGACTGCTCAGAGTGGTCAGACTGGTCAGACTGCTCAGAGTGCTCAGAGTGCTCAGAGTGGTCAGACTGCTCAGAGTGCTCAGACTGGTCAGAGTGGTCAGACTGCTCAGACTGCTCAGAGTGGTCAGACTGCTCAGACTGTCAGAGTGGTCAGACTGATCAGACTGGTTAGAGTGGTCAGACTGGTCAGACTGCTCAGACTGTCAGAGTGGTCAGACTGGTCAGACTGGTTAGAGCACCGACAATGGGCACACAAGAATCTGAACTAGACCTTGGAGGTTGCTAGGTCGATTCTCTGGGCAATGTTCTGCTGGGAAACCTTGGGTCCGGCCATTCATGTAGATGTCAATTTGACACACGCCACCTACTTATAAATTCCACAGCTGCCCATCCGATTCTGTATGTGTGGGATGTTCTGGACCAACAAGTATTATCCACAGCAGCTCCACCTTGCAACTTTCAGGACTTGGTGGATCTGCAGCTAATGTCTTGGTGCCAGATGCTACAGGACACCTTCAGGGGTCTGGCTGAATCCATGCCTGAGCGGGTCGACACGGTTTTGGCGGCACGCAGGGGACCTACAGCATATTAGGCAGGTGTACAGTATGAAAAAGATCTAAGATGTAAATGAACACAATGTTCTGATACTGCTTACACAATTTCTTTATACATGTATTTATGGTGATTAATATTTTCAGACATTTTAAGTTACAGTCTAAAGGAAAGGTTTGTATGCTGCAAGAGTTTTTGCGTAAAGGAGCAGTGGGTCAGACTCGAACCCACGCTGCAGTAGTAATGTGCACTGGAGGCAGCAACTTAGACAACTGGACCGGTCTAAGGTCCCTATCCTGGTATCCAAATTACACCACATAACTATTGCCGGTGAAAAACGAGTTGTGCTAGTGTGTGTTCATCTCCATTGGGAGGTGGGTAGTATTCAGCTAGGATAATAAGTGTGTTATCTTAATAATTGACCAATAAGATAATTGGAAGCATGGTCTTAATTACTCTCACCTGCATGTGTTCCACTAAACGAGATAGAAGCATGTGACTGCCAGTGATTGACATGAAACCCTGAAGAAGACAGCCCGTCCGTCCAAACGTTGTTTCGCTCCATCCGCCAGCAACTTGCCCATCTAGGCGTGTATTTTGTCCACCTGTAGCCTATGTATTCAGCCTGGTGTCAACGGACGGCAGTGAAACAGCATCAAGCCCTCCCTATCACCCCGTGATGCCTTCTAAACCGCAGCCAAGACGTGTTCTGCTGCAGAATAGTTTTAGACAGGCAACCTCCTCCATTTTCGCTGTCCCGTCTTCTTCGCCCTCCTATTCACTCCTCCCCTCTCCTTACCCCCTGGCACCTCCTACCCGCTGCATCGCGATCTCCTCAACATCATGTCCGATCAATGTCCGTGATAATGAAAGAAGCGAAACAGCAGTGGTATTGATCGGCTTTGTTCAAGGTTTTCAACGTGTTTCAATAGAAGACTCCGATTGTGTTAATGTAACACGTGTTGCCCTTTCTTGGCTCGCAATCATGAGAGCATGTTTCCCTGCGTCTTAACGTATACTTCACCAGATGCATTTTAAAGAAAATGTATTGGTTCTGTCAGTCACTGCCAGTCACACAATTAGCCATTTCAACTTTTTGGTGATTGGTCTAGGTTCTGGCAAGCTATCTCAACTAATAGTAATCATGGAAGAATATTGGCTGTGGACACAGCATGTCCCCACTGCTCTGACCTCCAGAGGTCATCTTGGATTTCCTAACTCATTCTCACTCAGGGATCCTTAACGTGCTATGCGTCAACGCAAAATGTGTTATTTTTAAGAAATGTGCTTTAAAACTTAAAGAATTCTCTCTGTCCTAGGGATAATACAGCATGTAGAACAGAACACAATTTATTAACATTTTACTGAACACAATATTGTTTTAATAAAATTAAGCTAGAAGGTAAATACAATTATTGATTCACACTAGCAACAAGTTACTCTCGCTATGCCATTAAGTGACACCGTGACACCAAACCAACATGGTGTACAAACACACCAACAATGTTGTTTACCAGGTAATTAACATGGCAGTCTTTGTTGTACAATGCTGTTGTTGGTAAGAGATTAACTGTGCCAATGTTAGATGCTTTTAGTTGCTTCCCAACAACAATTGTTCTTGTTCTGTTTATCCATTGAGGTGGCCCAGACTTCACATTTAACCTCTCATTCCACTCCAATACACACTGAATGAGGCATCATCTTTAGACCTCGATAGCCACGAGAGTATCTGTCAGGGAAGTGTACAATCTAACCTCAGGAAAGTAATGGCCGACTATTCCGATTTTTAACTGTTTACACCATAAAACATGTGCCGTCCTGCTCATAGGTTTGCATATTATGGCAGAAATTGTGTGGAAAATTCAGGGAACTCATAATACCAAGCCAAGGTCAGGTAAACAAAGAAAGATTTCAGCCAAAACTGCCAGAAGAATTTATACAAAGAAAACACAGGTAACATCAGGAGAAATACAGGCTGCTCTGGAAAAAGATGGTGTGGTTGTTTCAAGGAGCACAATACGACGATACTTGAACAAAAATAAGCTGCACGGTTGAGTTTTCAAAAAAAAGCCTTTACTGCACCAATGCCCCAAAAATCCTGGTGACAATATGTCTGACAACACCTTGACATTCCTTACAGCCTCTGGCACACTGTAATTAGGAGTGAAAAGACCAAAATAGAGCTTTATGGTCCCAACTATAAACGCTCTGTTTGGAGAGGGGTCAACAAGGCCTATAGTGAACAGAATACCATCCCCACCGTGAAGCATGGTGGTGGCTCACTGATATTTTGGGAGTGTGGGAGCTCTAAAGACACAGGGAATCTTGTGAAATTGATAGCAATATGAATGCAACATGTTTTCAGAAAATATTGGCAGACAATTTGCATTCTTTTGAACGACAGCTACGCATGGGATGGGTTTGGACTTTCCAGCACAACAATGACCCTAAGCACAAGGCCAAGTTGACCCTCATGTGACGGTGAGGTGACGAAGAAGTCCGTCATCTCCCACGTTTCCAGTATTCCCATTACCCATGAACACATCCCGGACTTGTCATGTGTCTTGTGTGTAGCTATTACCCACACCAGGTCCCAATTCCCTCATTAGTATGTGTTTAAATGTTGCTCCTCTGCTCCCCTCATTTGTCGGTCATTGTTCCATGTCATAGTTTGTTCTGTCAGTGGTGAGTGCCGTTTTTGTTTGCACACTTTGCTTGGTTTCAGTTTATTTAAAAGCGCTCAGTGTTTCTTTTAAATAAAATATCAGCATCGACTGCCACCTTTTGCCTGAGCCTGGTGTGTCCTCTCCACCACTACACCAATCTTGACACTCCATTGGTTACAACAGACAAAGGTGAAGGTTCTGGAGTGGCCAGCACAGTCTTTTGACCTTAATATCTTCGAGCCACTCTATAGAGATTTCAAATGTGCAGTATATGCAAGACAACCAAGGACTTTGCATGACCTGGAGATATTTTGCCAAGATGAGTTGGCAGCTATACAACCTCCAAGAATTCCGGGTCTCATAGACATCTATTACAAAAGACTGCATGCTGTCATGGACGCGAAATTGGGCAATAGACGGTATTAAGAACGAAGGGTATGCAGACTTTTGAACAGGGGTCATTTCATTCGTTTTTCTTTGTTGCCATGTTTTGTTTTATGATTGTGCCATTCTGTTATGACCTACAGTTGAATGTGAATTTCATAATAATTAAAAGAAATGTGTTTTGCCTGCTCACTCATGTTTGTTTACAAATGGTACATATATTATCAATTCTCCAAGGGTTTGCAAACTTTTGAGCACAACTGTTTATCTGTCGTAAAACTGTCCAGAAATGTCATCCATCTAGCAAGCAAGTTTATTTTTATAGCACAATTCCCCATAGAAGCAATTCAATGTGCTTTATAGTGAAAATAAAAATAATGCAATAGAATTAAAACAGATTGTTACACTTGTCTATCTTAGCGGTCTCCAGGGGGACTGCATGAACTTCAACACCCCAGTATCTCAATCCTCACATTCCGATGCAAGGATGAACCCATCAGTCCCTATGTGAGATAATCATTGCATCAAAGTCTTACTTGGATCTCTTCAGGGGGACATGTATGCCGTGTCTGTACATGCATTGTATTTTCACCCTCAATGAATTACAGATATCATAACTGTTTGCTGTACCACCCCAGTATCTTGATCCTCACGCTCCAGCGCTTGGATAAACTCGTCAGTCCTTTTGTGAGAAAATAACCCACATCGATGTCTAAACAGCAGCACAAGAACTTACATTATCCATCATCAGTAGATCGTTAACATAGAGGTTATAGCACCAAAACTTGCATTACAATTGGTAAAAGATAGCAAAATATAAATAACAATAAATCAAGAAGAGAAATATAAAATACAGCATAATAAGAAAATAGAATTGAATATAAAAACATCGGAAGCTCTAAAAGCTGTAAGACTAAACAGTGCTGTTATAAAAACATAAGAATCTATAAGGCTCACAGTGTGGTTAAGTTTAAGAGCTCAGACATAGGCACGTGAAAAGAGAAATGTTTTTAGCCTGGATTTAAAAATGGACACGTTTGGTGAACGTCTAAGATCTTCTGGTAGTTCAGTCTAAATAAAAATTTGATCAAGACACTGAAAGATTTTTCTCAGCCATTTAGAATTGGTCACTTTCTGCTGTGTGGTGGGCCCCGTCCAAATGTGTCATAGGGTCCCCCAAAAGGGTTAGGCTGGCTCTGTTCTCAACTTTGCTGGGTCCAGAACAAAGGTGGTCAATATGAGTTCAGTCTTGTCAGTTGTGGGTCAGCCAACCAGAATAAAGTGTCCTCTGAAAGAAGTGGAAGGCAGGCGGGCCGGCCGGCAGTCAGTCTGCTTTGCCAGTGTTTTTGGGAGCTACAAGTGGAGAAAAAACAAAGACAGCCAGGCAGCTTCAAAGCAGCCGGATGACATTTAGGGCTTTCTATCTTCAAAGCCCTATTTGCTTTTGTAGTCCCTCTTTGAGTATATCTAATATTTTTTTCTTCCCCAAAGGATCAGAGCCGACTGAAAACACAGCTTTAGAAATTTTTGGTAATTTCGTAACATGTTTAATAACCCATGTATGAATAGTGTAAATGTATACATAATATAGATCTTTGTTGTCATTGCTGAAAATTTAAAGCCAGTAGAAGTTATACTTAGGTTTGTGAAAGTATTCGAAGTAGGAAGTCCCCATGTATTATTTTTAATTACATTTGTTAGCCATCCTTTGGGTAATAAATCACTTTAGTATTGAGTATATTTTTCTAATATTTATTTACGTGAGCATTTTTATGGCTCTTGAAATTTTGAGTCTGTTGATGTGGGCATTAGGAAATATTTTGAATATATCTACATACACATACCCGATTGGCTGATAAGATGGTGTAGATTCTGAAGCCAGATTAACTTTTGTGATCAAATTCGCAATTTGACATCATGCAGATGGCCAGAACTACCATCTATAAAGATGCACTGATGCCACTTTGTTACATTTACTTTATATCTTAAAACAAGCGCATTTTTAGGCGAAAAGACTTAAGGGGGCTGGTATACAGCCGATAAATCATGGCTAAGATGTGTTTTGGGGTAAAATGCAGCTTTGAGCAAAACATGCCTAAAATATTCTTAATAGCCTCCTCCCATACATTTATATTTCCCTACACAAGAAACAAAATAATAGCTGTGAACCGCATTGATACACTGATGAGCTGAACAGTTTTAGGGTTTTACATAGAACCATCACTCATAGAACCTGAACTCCTGCTTAGTAGATCATTGACAACCATTTACATGTCGATTACTAATACCTTTATAGTCCTAACTGTAAAATTGTTGATAATATGGGATGGTATTTTGGGTGTCATCCCCATAATAATAACAACTGCTAGTCAGAAGGATGTGCAGACAGCTCCATTTAAAAAAAGAAACGCTTACCTCCCCTACCTCACATAAATTGTGCCCCTTGAAAATAATGGATATGTGAAGCACTTATTTTTGTGTGAGCCTCATTGACATTCATTCAAATGGTCCCACATGTTGTCACTTTTCATAATTCACAAGTCTTGTCTTCTAATGTTTTGTTTATGCATTTGTTCTGCGTGTTTATTATCAACACTTTCTTAGTTATAGTCAAGGTGCATTGACCGACCCACCCCTTCCATTATGTGGTTATAGCCTTCAGCAGATTGTGACCGGGTCTGTTTAAGGTTGTGGTCATTGTCATGTTATAACCAAGGGGTTTTGGTGTGACTGACCTCTACCCTATCTGGTGGATTCTCTGCGGAATACAGTACAATTTCAAGTTTTTGTGTATTTTTGTAATGGATTGAAATGTTGTCCCTGATCTATTTACATAAAGGTCCTTTTATATGGCGTAGACCAATTTGGATTGGAAGTCACGGTTATGTCACTGAAGTTCGGCGGTGGCAGAAGACTGCGGGAGTGTAGGGAAAAGAGCAAGATGTTAGAATTAGAATCCATAGGGATTTCATAACGATTGCATCAAGATTTTCTGTCACATTATGATGTTGTGGGAATTAACAGACCAGGCGCAGGCAGGGGTAGAGGTCATTCTGCTATTTATTGTAAACACTAAAGCAACAGAACAGAAAAACACAGAGCACTTGATAATGAAACGTATAAAGTAAATTGTAAATACAAACAGAACTCACCAAACGCATCAGAACACACAGTGACTTGGAACAATGACTGACAAATGAGGGGAGCAGAGGAGAAACATTTCAACACATGCTGATGACCTAATTGGGACCTGGTGTGAGAGACAATTGGAGACAAGACAATTGAAGGGGACCGGGATGAGTTCATGGCAAGTGGAAAGATGGAGAAAGTGGGAGATAGCGGAGCAGTCCGTCACCTCACCGTAACATTTTATGTCATGTTGAAAAGTCGTTCTTTTGCGCATTCAAAAAGGCAAAGAAAATGTGTCTATTTTACAATGTCAAGGCTGATGAAGACTATATTACGGTGTGCAATGCAATGATTCGCAAATAATTTAGCCCTACATTTAATTGAAAATAGTAGAACGACAACATATCAAATGTTGAAACTGAGAAATGTTATTGTTTTTGGAAAAATACCTGCCAGTTTTTTTATTTGATACCAGCAACACGTTTCAAAAAAGTTGGGACAATGGCATTTTTACCACTGTGTTGCATCACCTCTTCTTTTCACAGTACTCTGTAAGCGTTTGGGAACCAGTTGCTTTAGTTTTGAAAGTGAAAGGTATTCCCATTCTTGCTTAATATAGGATTTCAACTGCTCAACATAATGCGCCAAATGTTTTCAATGGATGACAGGTCTGGACAACAGGCAGGCCAGTTTAGCACCCAGACTAGTTTACTGAGCCATGCTGTTATAATGCAGAATGTGCAGAAAGTGGTTGGGCATTATATTGCTGAAATTAGCAAGGCCTTCCCTGAAATAGATGTGTTCTGGATGGTAGCGTATGCAACTCTAAAACCTGTATATATTGTTCAGCATTAATCTTCACAGATGTGTCACCTATGCCATGTGCACTAATACACCCCCATACCACCATGGATGCTGGCTTTTGAGCTGTGTGCTGATAAGTAGTCCCTCTTCTCTTTAGTCCAGAGGAAGCGGCGTCCATGATTCCCTAAAATAATTTCAGATTTAGATTTTCAGGCCACAGGACAGTTTTTCACTTTGCCTCAGTCCATCTTAATATGAGCTGAGACTCAGAGAAGGTGGTGGCAGTAGTCTTCTTAACATAGTAGAGTTTTAACTCACATTTTTGGATTCAGCAACGTACTGTGTTTACAGACAAAGTGTTCTGAGCCCATAAAGTGATTTCCATGACAGAATCGCAACTGTTTTTAATGTTGCGCCATCTGAGAGCCGAAGATTACGGCCATCCAATATTGGAGATTTCTCCAGGTTCTCTGAATATATGAATGATTTTATGTACCACAGATGATGAGATCCCCAAACCCTTAGCAATTTTACATTGGGAAACGTAAACATTGAGAATCCTCACTTCTGACAGTCCCTTCCTCTCTGGAATGATCGTTTATTACCCAATCATGGTGCTGACCTGTTGCCAATTGATCTAATTAGTTGTGTAATATTCCACCACGTTTAGTTTTTTTCCAGTCTTCTGTTGCCCCTGTCCCAACTTTTTGAAACGTGTTGCTGGCATCAAATTCAAAGTGGGCATATATGTTTCAAGAAACAATAATCTCAGATTCAACATTTGTCTCAGATTAAACATTTGTTGTTTCTTCGTACCACTTTCGATTGAATATAGGATTTAAATTATTTGCACATCATTACATTCTGTCTTAATTTGCATTTTACGCAGTTTCCCAACTATTTTGGAAACAGAGTTGTATACAGCTCTGGAAAAAATAGAGACCCCTCCTATTTTTCTTAAATCAGCATCTCTACAAGTATGGCAGCCATTCCATTCCAATGTGTGTTAAATTCCAACAAAGGCACACCTGATTTTAATGAGTTGCTGAACCACATCAAAGTAAATGAGGAAAAGTATAAAAACCACTGCTGTGGTCGTCACAATCTTCTTGCAATAGGACCAGCTGATGGCTCAGTGCTACAAAAATAACTATTCAGCATGACAAAAGAGTTGAAAGAAAAGCTTTGAGTGTGGAAAAGAAGGGTTTAATTCTAGCTTTACTGGCAGAGGGATACAGTGAGCGTCAGGTTGCTTCCATCCTGAACATTTCAAAGATGATGGTTCATAAGAACAAGGTCAAGCAACAGACATTGGGAAAAACAAAGCAACAGACTGGCAGAGGGTGAAAACAACTATCCACTGACCACAGATGACTGTCAACTCATCGTAATTTCACTCAACAGCCGTTGGATGACATCAAGTGACCTACCAAAAGAAAGGCAGCTCGGGTGAAGTGCACGGCGAGCACGGTTCGAAACAGGCTCCAAGGGGCAGGGCTGATGCAAATCGTCGTGCAAATCTAGAAAAAAGCTATTCATCAATGAGAAGCAAAGAAGAGCCAGGCTGAAGTTTGTAAAATACCATAAGGAATGGACCGTAGAGGAATGGAGTAAGGTCACCTTCTCTGACAAGTCACATTTTCTGTTCTGCCCAACACCTGGTCATCTAATGGTTAGATGGAGACCTGGAGAGGCCTACAAGTCACAGTGTCTCACACCCACTGTGAAATTTGGTGGAGGATCAGTTATGATCTGGGGATGCTTCAGAAAGGCTGGAATCAGGTAGATTTGTCTTTGGGAAGGATTCATGAATCAAGCCCAATACAAGGAAGAACCCATGTTTCTTTCTTCTCTGACAACGTTCCCCAACTCTGAGATTTTTTTCCCCAGCTGGACAATGCCAGACCACACATCCAGGTCAATCATGGAGTGGATGGAGGACAACCTGATCAAGATCCTGTCATGGTCAGCCCAATCCTCGGACCTGAAGCCCATTGAAAACCTCTGGAATTTGATCAGGAGGAAGATGGTAATAAGGATGGTAATAAGCCACCAAACAAAGACAAGCTATTTTTTTGTGCCAGGAGTGGCATAAAGTCACCCAACAGCAAGGTGGAGGAGGGGTGGAGAGCATGCAAAGATAAAAGCTGTGATAAAAAATCTGGGTTATTCCACCAAATATTGATTTCTAAACTCTTCCTATGTTAAAACATTAGTATTTTGTTGTAGAAAAATTAATATGAATTAGTTTTCTTTGCATTATTTGAGGTCTGAAATTTTTTGGGGGTGTTATTTTGACCAGTTGTTATATTCTACAAATAAATACTCTAAATAACAATATTTTTATTTGGAATTTATCTTTATTTCCAGAGCTGTATACATGCCCATAAGTCTGAATTCTTTATTGATTTACTGTACTGTTATGCAAGGTCAATGAGTGAATTACCCCCAGCCATTCCTTGCATTAGATGTATTCTAGAGTAGTACTTCAATCAAAACATTTGTCCTTTTTCTTTTGAATATATTGAAATAGATGTGTAATATATCAAATTATTCTTGGCACACTAGGTAATAATGTACAAAAATGTTGTCAAATTACATTTGAGTCCCTGAAAAAAGGGGTCTGTGTGTGAAAATTTCATACAATTTCAACTACTTGAATTAAAGCTGAAAATCTGCACTTCAATCTATTGTGGTGGCCTACAGAGACAAAATCATGAAAATTGTGTCAGTGTCCAAATTTTTCCAGACCTAACTATATGATGTTGTGGGCCTCTTTTACAAAATTACTGAATACTGCTCAATAATTTTGGCAGTGCTGGTGTTTGAATAAAATAATTATTTGTTGATTACAATGTTCTTTTTATTTGAACAATTTTGATTTAATACTAAGTTGGATTCAAATGGTGTTTTTGTGTAAGATCAAGGTGGTAAACAACAGTATAATGTTTTCACAGCCTGTTTTGTTCAGATCGCTCGTTTAATTCCATGCCACGGGTCTGCCTCATTATACCGCGATTTACCGCGGCATGGACATAAACATACAATAAAACATTTGAATGGCCACCAGGAGGCATTGGTGAGAATGTCGACACCCACCTGAAAATGCTGTTATTCAAGCCTGCGTCTGTACTTATAGGGCCAGAATAAAACTGGAGGAATATCGTCTACTATCATCCAATTCATGGATTGCTATGTTATTGTGTTTGATTCCATGTTGCTGAGTTGCTGTGCTTGATATACTGTTATTTCTGAGAATGCATATTGAATTGTTGGTCTACATAAATTAATTTGACTGGAAATATAGCCGTTGATTACAACAATTAAGTGAACGTTCATGTAGGGTCATTGTAGACTTATACCATTAAGACAACCTTACTTACTGCATCATTGATGAAACTACAATGTTTTGAATGTACATTCAGAAAACTTTGTTCTACATGCAAGTGGCTTACATGTCTATATTGTCGTAATGTGCGATCAGAATTATAGATGAATAGATCAGGGGCTATTTTTTCATTATTATATATTTTGGTCACTTTGAAATCCGGGCTATTCATAAAAGATCCGGCGCTAATAGCCCCAGACGCACAGGCCTAACAATGCCACTGTTAGTCTCTAAATTGTTTGTAGTTTGTGAGTATAGAATTCTGACATTGGAACAATGTAATATATGCTACACCACGAAGGAGGATGTACAAAATGTTATGCTCCAAATCAATTGCATTGACCAATAAATATAATATTACAATTCTGTTTTGATGGAATAATGACAAAAAGGTATATAAAATCCAGATGTTTAAATATTATTAAATATAATGTACATTCTTCCATTTTAATAGCCTAGACAATGATCTTTTTGCACAATATTTTTATTCCAAAATCATGTTTACAATCTGAATAAGGGATTTTGAGGCCAATGTTTGAAACGTCTCAACAAATAGGCTACCATGCGAATTATGTCAATTTCCACAGAGCGTTTAAGAACTCTTTATAGAAAATGTCCTGATACTTTGCATCTAAATTGCTGTATGTTTAAATAAACTTTAGAATAGTTTTGCAATGCCGCAACGCATAGCCTTATTTTGCATCATTATTATTTAATTGACATATTGGTCGTTTTGTCTTTACAAAACGACCAATATAGGCCTAGTAATGAGGATTTGGTGTGCATGATGATGGAAGTCCTGGGTGATGTGATCAGGAACAGGTGTGCTTAATTGTGGAGACTCTGAATGCCGCACGGTGAAAGCACCAGCAGCGGGAGGCTGGGATCCCCATACACTCGGGGCTTTGCACCTTTTGCCACAAATTTTTCATGGATTTGTTGTGATGCCTTGTGTTGTTCTAACCACCGACTTACTGGTTTTTAATATTAGCCCTGCATTAGTTTGTGACATCTCTCTGGAACCCGAAATGTTCCCAAACAACATAGGATTATTTATTTTTGGCACCAAATCATCCGTAGTCTTACTCTGATTGTCTTCTAGTTTATTTTCTTAATCGATCCTCTTCCGCTCCTTAATAGCAAGTCCTACTCTGCACTATTCTTCCACAGTGCATCCAATGCCGTATCACTGCCGTATCTTCATGCTTCTGGCTGGTTAATTTGCTGTTTTAATAGTACTCACTTTTAATAAATTGTGACAAGTGAGAGGCATGAACAGAACAATGTGTTGTATCATTTGATTGACCTATTTGAGACACACAGCTAGACTTTTTAATTGTAATCAATTTGTTGTATAGTTTGATTGACTGATTTGAGACATACAGCTGGACATTTGGATTGTAAAGAACTTGTTGTATAGTTTGATTGACTGATTTGAGTATTTTATTATTTCTTAAGATAATTCAAATGTTTAAAGAAATAAGGTTTATTTCTGTGTAGGCAATTTGTGTATTTCTTTATTTAAAAAAATCATAATTATATCAGTGATGAAGTTGGAACTAGAAACATTTTGCTTTTAAATTTGTTATAAATCTGTTTTCTTAGGAGAACAGTGAAAATAGTGTTTACTGTCGTTTAGAAAATGGTTTTCGAGAACTACTAGCAATTTCATCATTCTAGCTCCCCCATGTGATTGGAATAGTGCAAACACAGTTTGACGCAATCTACCGTATGTTCATGCAACCTACCTGATCTTACCACGGAAAGAAAACGCTGTAATTAAATGAGCAACATTTGTATTAACATAGGGTGTCAATTATTCTGGAGGATCTTTGACCAAAAAACAAACCTTCTCCTGCTATGCTTTAAGGTACCTAAGTAGGAACCAGGATTGAAAGCTGTTCACATACTGAGGTGTGCTAACAGTAGCTACTGCCATTTGTATTTTCAACTTTCTGAAAATGCATTGAGAATGCCCCAGTCTTTGAATCTGACACTTTCTGTTGCCGTTAGCAATTATGGTAATGAAAACATAATTGTGGTCTTCTAGTAGATAAAGGCTTTCCCCAAATCGGTCTCAATTGAATGTTAACTACAAAGGAGCCTGTGCTTTACTCACAGAATTATATCATTACTAATTTCATCAATCCGGTGGTTATTGCGCACTGTGTGCTACAACACATTTCTCAATAACACAGGCTTGCTTGGTGCAGTTATATTAAACTGAAGCAAAATATAAATGGCAAATGTGGTTTCCAGATGTATTATAAGATTTTTTTTTGACCTAAAACATCCAATTTGGTTGTTCTTTGTTTTGGAGTGAAAACCTTACTGAACTATGGTACATAAGAAGATGAAACTGAAAAAATGGTATTGAGGGACAATATAATAGAAAGAGATTTCATAGGGTCCTGTATTTTTGTAGGAGACAGTGTTCCACGGGGATGCATTTAAAATAGGTCATCACTAATCCCTCTCGAAATGAGCATTCCCCACTCCCCTGATGTGCACCCATCAAAAAAGAAAGAAAAAGAACGATGAATTATTTATAAGTTCTAAGAGGGATATCTCCTCCTTGTCATGTGTATATCTCTTTCTCTCTCTCTTTCTCTCTCTCTTTCTCTCTCTTTCTCTTTAAATCGATATGGCACTGGCTGTCACGGGTCAGTGGCCCGTGCGCATAGGGCCGCGCGGCTTCAGAGGAACGGCACGTCTCGCGGGTCCCTCTTTCCTGGTGATAACTGCGTTTTATCTGAACCCACTCTTAAAGGACGCTCGCTTTCAATTTCACTCCAATATCCGTCCAAGATTGACTTGGTGAGACCGTATGGAGTGAAATACATTTCTTATATATATATATATATATATATATATATATATATATATATATATATATATATATATATATGTATTTATGTCATCAATCAGCCTTCAAGGGCAGTGACAGCACTATAAGCACCTAAAGTGGTTTCACTTTATTCAGCTAAGTGTGGTTTTGGCAAGACTTTCTAGGACTTACTGTTGGCGATTATTATTCCAGATGAAAGTGTTCAACAATGGCTGAAATAGTTAGGCGCATGGACACAAAGTCAGCAAGGAAATACAAGATACTGTGTGTTGGGGACTCCCAAATGGCATGGCCTACAAAGGCACCTCTTTTTAGCTACCGTAACAGCTATCGCGGTTATATCAGGATTTTAATTAGGGGTCGGAAGGCTTTGCAGATTAGCTCAGCAATGTCCAATGTGGATGGGGAGGATGGTGCCCTTGCCTTGTTTAACTCGAACAACATGGTGGCCGGTGAGGCGCAAGCTCAATCGTGGTGAATGCACCCTCATCCAGGTGCATTGGTTTTTGGACAAATACTCATTGCTTGGGCTTGGTGCGATGCGCTTCGGGGGGGAGACTTGACTCTATCTTCAAATCTCCCAAACCTGTTGGTGGGTTGCTGCAATCAAGTATGGACATTATCGCAGGTTGGATCATGTCCATGTTCATTCTGAACGAAACACCCACAGAAGGGGAAGAATGAGTAGTTCACATTCACTACATTCTGGAATACACGATATCTGCAAAAGGAAAAATGATGGTATGCACTGTGCTTGTAGGGTGTATTTATCCAACTACCACACAAACCCATGCTTTAAGAAAACCTACAATTACCAAGGTTTGAGATTGGAGGCTTCAGTCCATTATTGAACAGAACACAAGCGTCTCTCTCCCTGTCAACACACACAGGCAGAACCTCGCTCCAAAGGAGGAGGTGTAGAAGGTGTTACATTAGCACCTGGATGTGTTAACAGCAAAACAAATGACCTTTTAAACTTGCAGCGATACCTGGGAAACTCTTTGCCTACCTCCTAAATGGCACCCTATTCCCTACAAGTGCACTATTTTTGCATGGGTGTGTCCAAATGTAGTAAACACAATCTGGAACGCATGGGTGCCATTTGAGGTGCAACATTTTCCCTCCAGGAAATTCTTTCTTTCTCCCTTTCTTTCTACATCTCTTTCTGTTCCTCTCTCTTTCTGCCGCTATCTCCTCCATTTTAGTCCATCGCTTTCATGTTCTTTCACTGAACTTGTTCGCCTTTGTAACCCCTACAGTCTAAATTCAGGAACTTGCCATTGTGATTGTACTGTGGCCTGTCCTACCCCCAGCTGATGCCAGTAAAAATTTCACACCACCTATGCAGCGCCTTTCATAACTTTTATGAAGTTTGCAATCTCTGAAGGCAGTGTTCTTTTAAAAACCTTCCAAAATCCCCTCAGGGAGAGTTATTTTACCACAGTGCCCTGGTTCTTTTCTAACCTCCGAACTCAAAGCCCCCCCCTTCCCTTGCAGTTAACTTGCCAATGGCAAATCCAGCTCATTCTCTGTACTGTACAGAGGCGTTTGGCATGCTGACTGTGTTGTTGTGACAGTTCCTGTGTGTGCAGATTCAGATTGCTGTGCCTGTGCACTGAACAGCAGCAGCTACACCCATTACTTCCTGGTTCTGTGCGTCCCAGTCGCCAGCCGGGGGCTCTAATTAGACAGATAAGCAGCGCGACTTGAATCAGCTCTTCCTGGTAATCAGCCCCACAGAGCCCAGGCAGACAGCTAAATGAGGATGAGATGAGGCATGCCACCCAACAGGTGTCCTTGAAGAGACACACAGGGAAGCACAGACTTAGCGTGCAACTAGCTACTGTATATAGGCCAACTGTTATGTGTGTACATGAAGTGTTCCGTGAAATGTGTAGGGCTGAATCAGAGACTGACATTAATTCACATATTAAGTGTGTCTCTTTATACATCTGCACACATAGATTTACATGCCGTTTTTAGTTTTACTTAGTTTGAACAGCGACCTTGTGGGAATGTATGTTTTTATGCATAGTTCCTTGGTATGCGCTGCCTCTTGTTCTGGTCTTTGGACAGCCACTCCAATATGTGATCTATGAAACAAACGAAGCAACCAACATTCACTGTGTGGGTGAGGGAACCAACAAGCCGTTGTTGTGCTACACAGCAGGATGGTAAACATCGATCTTTTAGAATTTCTCCACAGCAGCCTACCTCCTTATTCTCTCCCTCGCTCCCTAATCCTTTTCTTCCTTTATGCTGGTCTTTTTAGTAGTCTGGCTTTTTTGTCCTGAAGCAATATGAAGAAGAAAAAAAACATAGGCAGGAAGAACACAAACAATATGAATTGAATACCAATTCAGACAGGAAATATCAAGTTTTAAAAAAAATCTGATTCTTGTGTCAGTGTTCTGTTCCGTTTTCATTTAACACCCACATCTGCCTCTGATAGAGTGCAACAGCCTTGCAAGATGAACTCAGGGATTTAACCACTGCAGAAGAGCATGAGTGAGCCCCAGGTTATTTTCTGTTTTAAGTAGTTCGACAGGTCAGAATTACAGCTACAGACAAAAGAACACCGAACAGATTGTCTGGTCCATCTTTATTGGACCTGTCAATATATTCAATTTTCTATGTTTCCCAATGATTTCAGTCTCAGAGATGAAAATGTACTTGTGTGTTCAAAGCCTCTGGTCAGGAAAAAACACGATCCGCTTGGCTCCCCTCACAAGTGTCTTTAACAAATTAGAACGTGTCATATTTTTTCTATTTTTAATCGGTTGGGTGTTTTCACACAAACGACCTTGAACATAGAGACTGGAGAGATGCTAGGAGTGGGTGCCTGAGAGTGGTAGCCGGCTGTTTACTCACCAGGCACTAAGGCACAGTAGATGGATCATGGGTTCTTCTAGGTGGCTGTAGAAATGGCTTTGTGTTGTGTTTAGCCGACTGTGAATAGCTGTCTGGTTACCTCTCTGGTACCTGTCCTGGACATGGGAGATATTCTCCAAGGCTTCTCTTTTTCAGCATTAGAAACTGGCAAAAAGCTTGTCAATTATCCCAATATCTGCTACTTTTAAAAACAGAAAGGCAGAAAGTCTTCCAAGTTTTTATGTGTTTTTTTTGTGTGAATGATTTGAAGGCTGCGTTGTAGATTGAGAGGAACATTAATCATTAAGGTTAGTGATAAGGGCTTTCCTAGTAATGTCCTGGAAGTATTCTTAAATTAAAATGGGTTCCCTTCAAGGACAGCATTTCAAAATGGAGGTTGCTGCGCTGGATTCAGCATATCACATTTTTAGAGAGACCCTGCAACTTGTATCTCGTGGAACAAAAGGGGAAATTAAGTTTGGAAATATACATTTCTGAAGCCACAAAATTAATGACAATAGGTGTAGAGTTATATATGCCATTTATCAGCATGCTGAAGAAAACACAATGCTTTATTAACATTGGACTAAATCCAATACAGAAATTCTTCCCTATGGCTAACGTATAAGCTGACCTTTTCTGTACTTGAAATTAGAACTCTTGTCTTGGATGGATGAGAGGAGATTAATCACTGAGAATGATATATGCTCAATGGTTCTAAATTAATTATATTACCATTTCACAAACAGTATGTATTTTTAAGCTTTTAACCTGCATTTATTTTTTTTTACTTTAGAGACATTGCAGCTTTTCTAGATACAGTGGGGCAAAAAAGTATTTAGTCAGCCACCAATTGTGCAAGTTCTCCCACTTAAAAAGATGAAAGACGCCTGTAATTTTCATCATAGGCACACTTCAACTATGAGAGACAAAATGAGATTTTTTTTCTCCAGAAAATCACATTGTAGGATTTGTAATTGGTTATTGGTAAACTATGGTGGAAAATTAAGTATTTGGTCAATAACAAAAGTTCATCTCAATACTTTGTTATATACCCTTTGTTGGCAATGACCGAGGTCAAACGTTTTCTGTAAGTCTTCACAAGGTTTTCACACACTGTTGCTGGTATTTTGGCCCATTCCTCCATGCAGATCTCCTCTAGAGCAGTGATGTTTTGGGGCTGTCGCTGGGCAACACAGACTTTCAACTACCTCCAAAGATTTTCTATGGGGTCGAGATCTGGTGACTGGCTAGGCCACTCCAGGACCTTGAAATGCTTCTTATGAAGCCACTCCTTCGTTGCCCGGGTGGTGTGTTTGGGATCATCGTCATGCTAAAAGACCCAGCCACGTTTCATCTTCCATGCCCTTGCTGATGGAAGGAGGTTTTCACTCAAAATCTCACGATACATGGCCCCATTAATTATTTTCTTTACATGGATCAGTCGTCCTGGTCCCTTTGCAAAAAAGCAGCCCCAAAACATGATGTTTCCACCCTTATGCTTTACAGTAGGTATGGTGTTCTTTGGATGCAACTCAGCATTCTTTCTCCTCCAAACACGACAAGTTGAGTTTTTACCAAAAAGTTCTATTTTGGTTTCATCTGACCATATGACATTCTCCCAATCCTCTTCTGGATCATCCAAATGTTGTCTAGCAAACCTCAGACGTGCCTAGACATGTACTGGCTTAAGCAGGGAGACACGTCTGGCACTGCAGGATTTTTGTGTGTTACTGATGGTAGCCTTTGTTAGTTTGGTCCCAGCTCTCTGCAGGTCATTCACTAGGTACCCCCGTGTGGTTCTGGGATTTTTGCTCACCGTTCTTGTGATAATTTTGACCCCACGGGGTGAGATCTTGCATGGAGCCCCGGATCGAGGGCAGATTATCAGTGGTTTTGTATGTCTTCCATTCTCTTATAATTGCTCCCACAGTTGATTTCTTCACACCAAGCTGCTTACCTATTGCAGATTCAGACTTCCCAGCCTGGTGCAGGTCTACAATTTTGTTTCTGGCATACTTTGACAGCTCTTTGGTCTTGGCCATAGTGGAGTTTGGAGTGTGACTGTTTGAGGTTGTGAACAGGTGTCTTTTATACTGATAACAAGTTCAAACAGGTGCCATTAATACAGGTAATGAGTGGAGGACAGAGGAGCATCTTAAAGAAGAAGTTATAGGTCTGTGAGAGCCAGAAATATTGCATGTTTGTAGGTGACCAAATACTTATTTTACCGAGGAATTTACCAATAAATTAATTTAAAATCCTGCAATTCGATTCTCTGGATTTTTCTTTCTCATTTTGTCTCTTATAGCTGAAGTGTACCTATGATGAAAATTACAGGCCTCTCTCATCTTTTTTAGCGGGAGAACTTGCACAATTGGTGGCTGACAAAATAATTGTTTGCCCCACTGTACATGTATGTCACTAGGCTAAAACAAATAGTCTGGGCCGGGTGTACAGTACATGGGATCTCTTTCAGAATTTCCTTACTGATTTGAGTGACAACGTGCGTTATTTCTGTTGGCAGTCGGAACAAATCTGTCATAATAAGGTTACCTTGGAATATTTTCCCCTCTCAGATCACCCTTCACAGATCGTCGCAATTAACCACGACAGTGTCTGTAAAACAGAGACGTGGCTCTCTACTAGTGGATCTGAGCTCCACTGACCATGTGCGGGAAAGATCAAAGCCTTAATTGTGTCCCAATGACATGTCCTCCTTCTTGGAGTGTGCGCGCGTTTATCACTCTCCACAAACGATTCAGCATTGTGTTAGAGGGAGATTATTTTTCCAGACTTTCCCTGCCATGTTATTGGGACGCCCAACAGGTCCTTGGTTCTGTACAGCTAAAATGGCTGAGTGGCTTCCCTGAGCTGCACACCAGAGCTTATATCCTTGGTTGAAGATTCATGCTGTTCTGTCCTCAAATCCGAGATTGATTATTTTACACACAACACAGTAAGTCTTTTATCTGATGGTAAGTTTGTCTAATAAAATGGAACTTTGTGAAATGTATATTCTCTTGATTCGAACCGAGTATAATATTGTGTTTCATTAGGGTCTACATTAGCTGTTGCAGGAGCAGGGGCTGCTTTGCTAGGTCTTAACAGGATTTGAAACACACATGGAAATGCAATGCGTCTATACAGTTCAGTCAGTGGTAGCAGTTGCCAATAACATATCACATACCACTACACCATGCAATACAAAAACACAATAACCAATACGTTGAAATACACATTTCATGTCAGTCTCTTTAACCCATTGGCCAAATGGGTGTGCTTGCATGTGTGCCTGTGTATTTCGTAGATTGTCCATGGTGGACCCAAACCGGATTTTAATATCACCGTCATTAGAATTCATGTGAATTATTACCCTGTGGGCTGTAAACCAAACCTAGGTTATGTGTGAGACGGTGAAAACATGGAGGTGTGTGTGTGTGTGGGTGTGTGTGTGAGGTGAGTATTGCAGCTCTGTTGTGTACTGTGTTTAGTAATGTGGGGTCTTGCTGGAGGCGGTCTGTGGAGAGAGCCTGTTGGATAATTGCTGCCACAGTGACAGGTAGGGCTGTCTCTGTCACTGTTTTCTCTGCAGGGAGGCTATGTCAGAGTGTGTGTATATGTGTGTGTGTGTGTGTGTTTGTGTTAATGTGCAAGAGCTTCTACATCCCTGCCTTCAGACAGTGGCCAACTGCCAGATGTTTTAATCTGTGTGATAGCAATGTCTAACACACACCACACACACAGAGGAAGTAAATAAATGTCTGCACGGAGAACATGATTATTAAGTGTTTCAGATATATATTTTACTCGGAAAGTCCCTGGTTTACATAGTTTTTCCAATGTTGATATAAATGTATCCGATGTAAATGATCAGTGAGTATAACTGTTATCCGAGTGGATTCCTGACCCTCTTAATCCTTGTTCTAAAATGAAGCAAGAATTTAAAACAAGAGACACAGTGCAGTCCTGTGGGCGCCGTTCATTGTAATATGGTCATATACTGTAAATGCTTTAGTTACAGACAGGAAAGAAACATTCATTAATAACTTAATTCTATTCAATTGTCTTCCCTCCACCAACGTAATCAGCAAAGCTAAAAATAAGACGACGGATAACACGCCACCCCCATTAGGGTAATTGTTTTAGATTTGAATGGGAAACCTCATCAAGCAGTCGCTGCAACTGCAATCTATAGCCTGGCTTCTCTTTTGAACAAACGTCAAATGGAATTCATGTTGAGTATGTCATGCATCTGCCGATTGTCATTTTCATTGGGGGAGGGGGGCAGCATATACGTCTCCCTGGGTGGATTTGGAGTGGCATGTATGGGGTTTCGTCGCACATCTGGAGGGACCCGCGATCCAAATCATCCGCTGGTAGCGCTTCTGTTCCCTCCGTCTCCTGCAGTCCGTGAAGAATTGGTGTCAGCACCTATCAAACGGAAAATGCCTATTCTACACGGAGTGTCAGAGGAGCCACAATCTATTAATCAACCGAGTGAAACGGAGAGAAGAGTGGAGAGAGGGGAGTTGCAGGGTGGGGGAGGAGATTGTGTGCGTCCGTACGTGCGTTTGCACGGGTGCGCGTGTTTGTTTTTTTCACGCGTTTGTGCTTCCTGTAACTGTAAGTGTCTAAATGTCCATGACCTTTAAATGTTTGTATCCTGTTGGCGGTAATGTGACTTTGACTGAACTAATGAATTAAAATGTGTGTGTGTGTGTGTGTGTGTGTGTGTGCTCCCTCAAGAGGCCATTTAAGAGGTTTTGTATTCACGCTGTCTGGGTGAATGTCTCTTGTAGGTACCCAACCAGATGCAGAACTTCAGGTGTCCAGCTTTGTCAATCTTTGAACATTTCTCATATACAACATAATATCTAATTAGGCAATAAGACACGAGGGGTGTGGTATATAGTCAATACGGCAAAGAGCGTTTCTAAGGCACCAGACATCGCAATTGTCAGGTCATACTAGCAATATACCAACAATCTCTGAGATTCAATATATTGCTCTTATAAACCAGGTACGATCGCAATTTTAAACCCGTTAACACCGCAGTCCAAAAATGACGTGATGTCATATGGTCTTGCATACAACAGCTATCAGCAAATCAGCATTCAGGATTCGAACCAACTGGTTTGGAATTTGGGAGGGGAAGGTGTCTGCAACAACACCAAACATTTTGCCCACACACTCTGTAACTATGGCGGATACCATTACATTGGTGTGGATCTCTGAACAACCTTTACATTGTTGTCAACAACCTTTTCGGTGTAGCACAAGGATTGGACTGAATATGGCTGAATGGCTGAAGTATGTCCCTGCTCTAAATGCAGATCTTACTGTAGACCGTTTTGATACTTGAGACCCTGTCACTGTTTCAGGGTCAGTTTTGAGAAAGACGTGTTGGTCTTTTCATATTGTGCACATTGTATAAACAGAAACACACCGTTTGAACACATTTCAGCATCATATGTAAACAGTTTTGACCTGTGTGAAACATTGTAGACGTTTGAGTGAGGGGGGGGGCACACATCTATTGTTGGACCTAGATTCATTCTGAAAGTGCATGGTGGGCAGTGCAGCTTATGAAGACAGTGTTTGGGGAGATTATCATTCACTGTAAATGTCACAGATGTCGGCTCGATCTGGGATTCCCGTTAAAGGCTGCTATGCTAATAACTCGCTTTTTGGCTACGTCTTTCTGTAAAGCTGCATAGTACAGTACATGCTTGGGTAATTAATCATAAACACCTATTCATAATGGTACACTGTATTGCACCATAACAAAATGTTAAATTCCACATTTGGTATTGGACAAATTCAAATGTTGCCTCCCTGTTGGTGGTCTCTGATGAACACAACCCAAATGTTTAGACACTAAGCAATAGGTTTAGCTTAAATAGTCATAGCTGATCGTCAGGCAATAGGGCTGTTTTAGTCTTTCTTCATGCTCCATAAGCAGGTATTGATCAGGGTAAATAAACAGAAACTCAATAAGCACCGGCCCCCATTGGTAACAGCACGAATCCCAAGCAGTGGGAACAGCCAGTATGATCGCTGTATCTATTTTGGCCTTAACTTCTAATGATGTCATACGCACGGAGTCGGTGAATGGGTTCCCATTTTCGATTGGACTCGGAGCAGGAAGAAAGGGTTTCTTTTTTCAACTTTTCTTGATTGTCTAGCGCAATGTGTGTGTTTGTGTGTCTTTATGAGAGGTGGCAACTCACAAACGTAATTAATTGTATTGTTGCTTAACATTGTCAAACCATGCCGTCAACATTGTCAAACCAAACTCCAGAATACAATTTGTCAACTATATTGCATTTTGATAAGCAAGAGTTGCAATATTTTACCACTCAGATGGTTGTTTTGACAGCATTTCTATACTAGATGCCGAAAGAGTGATATTAATTGTTTTCATTCCGTCCTACTGATTTTTAAGGATAAACATATGTTAGGCAATGCATCTCATCTCTGAGGTCGGAGATACAGATCCCTCTTCCTCTATCCCAGCCATCGTACACTCGCACTCCCCCCGAGATAGTTATTCTGTTTTTGTTCCCCCTCCTCACTCCTTGTTCCCCCTCCCTTCCTTCTCCTTCGGCAGTAGCTATGTACAGACAGCCTTCATATGTGCAGCAGCAAAAAGTGACGGGCAAAATGGCAGCTTTAATATTGGAGTGATAGCCCCTGATAAGGGTAACGGCTGTGGAGAGAGGCGAGTGTCATCCTTCCCTCCCTCGCAATAAACACTTTCATTTTGTTTGCCTGGAGAGATGGATGAGTTGGATAGACAACTTGAGATGCAGTGGTGGGAGGGATAGAGATGCATATTCCGTATTAAAATATCAATCAGAGGGTCGTGAAATATGTATTTTTTCATCTATGCCTCTCAGCTCGTCGGACCGACAACAACGCTGGCTACCAATGCAAACTAAATATGCAAACCTGAGGATTGGTGAATTCAGTATTCAAATCATAGTAATGCATAGTGGTGCAAATGATGAAAGAATCATTAGAAAGTTACCTGGGAGGGTTCAGTCTTCCATAAAGATTAGAAACTTTATCTGCTCTTAACCAAATTGGTGTGGTAACACATCATCCCAATATCAAATAACTGAGGCCCTAAAACAGATTATTGATGTCATGATTCTGTGAGAGGTTACTATTCCCAAGCAATTGAAAGTACATTATACCACTGTCTGATGGATCATCTACAAATGGAGAAAATTCCAGATCACTGGCAATCTACATAGGATAGGTTGTCCCACTATATTCAGCTCAAGAGTTGACTGAAAGATGCGCAGAGAACCCCAGAGTAACATCAAGGGAAACTCTCTTGCCACCATCAATGATGAAGTGCCTGAGTCAACAGTCAGAAAGAGACGGCACAAAGTTGCCGTACATGTGAGCTGAGGAAGGAAGTAGCTTCAGCTTTCAAAAAAGAGTGTCATGACACAAAATGTTTGCCAGACAACACCTGGGTAAAGAACAAAACGATTGAAATGATGTGTTCTGGACTGATGAGTCAATGGTGGATTTTGTTGAAGGCAATTCCAGACATCTTGTTTGACAAAAACGTAACACTGCCTTTGAATAGAAGAACTTAATACCAACTGTAAAGCATGAAAATAGTGGAATTATGGTTTGGGGCTGCTTTGCTGCCTCAAAGCCTGACCAATTTGCCATCTTTAAGTCAACCATAAATTGCCTATTGTACCAGAGAATACAAAGCTAGCACAGAATTGCTCAAAAAGAAGAAATTAGGATATGGAATGGTGGACTCAAAGCCCAGATTTCAATCCTATTGAAATGAGTTGGGTACATGGTACTGTAAAGAAGAGTGGGTATAAGTTGGGGCACACATTGTCAAGAGCTCTTGCAGTCCATCACATTCCAGGTTAGTGCCTTGAAGTTCCATGGACCAATGCCTTTTGTTTGCATCACCCAGGTTGTCATCGTTAGTAGGGATGCTCTTGACTCGTGCTCTAGCAATTCCCTCCAGTGTGGAAATGCACTTTGAGAAGGTAACTGAGGTCGTCGTTTCAATAAGCTTGCCCTCACATTTTGATCTGACTGGTGTAGCGCAAATACCTAGGACATACTGTTTTATTCAACTCTGCCAAAATCGTTGTGAGTTTATGCATCAGGAGTGGGTTGTAAGAAAATATGGATATCACAAAATTGAAGAGGGAAAAATATATGTTAAGAAGTATTAATTATACAAGGAAGTGAATACTGTACGTCACAGATTCCCTTAATCTTTTTGGCATTTTAGAAAGTACTGAGGATTTATGTAAAACATTCTTTCTACAGTTCTTAGTCCAAAAATTATACAGGAATTGCCTATCCTTTTCAGAGTAAGTAGAGATTTTGAGCAATATAGAAAGTCAGGGCTTTGTTTGAAATGACACAATACGTACTATAGAGCACAATTTCTTTAACGCAACTTTACTCCCTAAACAGTGCATTACTTTGATATGCAAGCCCCTCGACGTAAGGAGTACGAGGCTTCATATCCTGGTCAAAGTAATGCACTATAAGGAATAGGGTGTCATTTGGGAGACTTTCGTAAGTGTGCCGTTTGGCTAAGGACATCGAGGCCTAAAACTGCTGATTAAAATGACCTCCTTTTCTAGACATCTTGACTTCTCTGGACAAGCTTGAAGGCAGGAAGACCCCTTGTTAGGAGATTGTTATTTGTTGCGTTTGAATTATTTGCCTGCCCTCCACTCAACTCCAGCCCCTCCACTCCAACTATCCAAATGATGTTTTCCTGCAATAACATTTCTATAGCATATGTTTTTGTGATAACACTAAACCTTCAGGTAATAAGGTACCTTCGTTTTAAGTGGTACCTATTTGTAAACACAAACTCAGAGGCTTATATGGTTAGTTTTTCTATTGGCTTTAGATGTTTAATTTGACTCCGGGGCAATGAGACAGCATGACCAAAATATCATGTGAACAGCTGGGGATCTGTTTTTCTGAAATTAAATGATGGCGACGCAGACATTGGTTAATTAAAATCAGGGGGAAAACAAACCGCCAAATGAGACTTGACATCACTTTTCACAGTCTGTCTGAAATATTTGTGGTGGTTCAAATTAATAATGAGGTTGCAGTAACTTTGAATATGCTTAATCTGGATCTGGGTTTATTTTGTTAATACGTTCAACTACAGGAACAGAGAATTAGCTTAATCTGGGTCTGTGTCTATTTCGTTAATATGTTCAACTACAGGAACTGAGAATGTGAAACATCTCAGAAAGCACAGGCTAAGCATCCCTGTGGATCTTAACAATTGCCAATTACTGCTCATGATGAACCCAGTGTAATTACATTTAAAGTGACTGAAGGGAGGAGTAGACTGTCGGAAGATGAGCTGAAAGTTAAACCAGAAGTAGATAGTGACCTTCAGGCTTCTTTGGTTTTAGCATAAGCCAGATTCTTTCAGTATGTCAGTCAAACTGGATCTGATCCATACCAGTAGATAGAAGGGGGACCACGTGTGGATGTGAGAGTTAGCTCTCTGGCGCTCTACTCAGCCTCTGCTCCCTGAGGGGTCCTCATTAAGAATTAACACTGAGCGTGACCTTTCCACCTACCCTCTCCCCACACCCAGCCACCCTTAATTACCTTCCTCATTACCCCTCCTAAATAACACCAGCAGGTTGATCCAAGATGGCAGATTTTTTTGCCCCTCCTTAATAACATACATCATCTGTAGGTTGATCCAAAATGGCTGCCTCTTTTGCTACTCTTACAGTTGTGGCCAAAAGTATTGGCACCCTTATAATTTCTTCAAGTAACTCAAATTATTGACTTCGTAGACTCAATATTTGGTACTTCAGCCTTCGGCCAAAAATAATTGCACTCAAGTCCTTCTTATAGCCCAGTCTTGTGAGGCCACACCTCCAATCTTATCTGGCCTCCTTGGAGGTCTGGAAGTAGTCAACGTGTTGGATATAGGAGAAATGGACGTGTGGGGTGCTCCCGGTTAGCAGTGGTGAATACATATCAACAGTGATCCCAGAAGAGACAAACCACAAACCGGCAACAGGCTGTTGGGCACCCAAGGCTCATTGATGAATGAGGGCAAAGAAGGCCATCCAGTATGGTCCAAACCTACAGAAGTTCTACTGTGGCACAAGTCTGAAAAAATTTTATGATGGTTACGGGAGGAATGTGTCACAATACACAGTGCATCGCACCCTGCTGTGTGAGAGGCTGCCTAGCTGCAGACCTGTCAGGTGTGACCCCTTTGTCCACTGTTGAAAACACCTACAAGGGGCATACAAACATCAGAGCTGGACCTCGGAGCAGTGGAAGAAGGTCACCTGGTCTGATGAGTCTCAATTTCTTTTACATCATGTGGAGTGCCATGCACGTGTGCGCCGTTTTACCTGGGGATGTGTTGGTATCAGAATGCACTGTGGGAAGACGGCAAGCCAGTGGTGGGTATTTCATGTTCTGGGCAATGTTCTGCTGAGAAACCCTAGGTCCGGGGATTCATGTGGATGTCAATTTGACATGTGCCACCTGCCTAAACATCGTTGCAGACCAGATACATCCCTTCATGGCAGTGTTATACCCTGATGCATTCGCCTTTTGCAGCAGGATTATGCATCCTACCATACTGCACACATTGTTCAGGAAGGGTTTGTGGAACAGGATGAAGTGTTTAATTCACCAGATCTCAATCCGATTGAGCATCTATGGGATATTCTGGACCAACAAGTCTGATTCATGGCAGCTCCACCTCACAACGTAGAGGAATTGAAGGATCTGCAGTTAATGTCTTGGTGCCAGATAACACCTTCATACCTTAGTTGGTTGGTGTTGTTTTGGTGGCATGCAGAGGACCAACATCATACAGTTAGGTTTGGAAATAATTGGACACTGACACAAGTATTGTTATTTTGGCTGTTTACCAAAGTATTTTCAAGGTACAGTAACATAATGAATATGAGCTTAAAGTGCAGTCTCTGAGCTTTTATTTTATTATGTTCACATCCAAATTGGAGGAAGGGTTTAGGAATTACAGTTCTTTCATATATTTAATATTTCAAAGGACAAAATGTAATTGGACAATTGACTCAAGAGCTGTTTTATGGACAAGTTTGAGCTATTCCATCGTTATTTCTTCATCAAATAAGCAGGGAAAAGATTGGGAGTTGATTTCAGGTGTGACATTCGCATTCAGAAGCTGTTACTGTGAACCGACAACATGCGATCAAATGAGATCTCAATGCAAGGGAAACAGCCTATCATTAGGCTCCAAAAATCCATCAGAGAGCTAGCAGGAACATTAAGAGTGGCCAAATAAACAGTTTGGTACATTCTGAGAAAAAGGAATGCTGAGCTCTGAAACAACAAAAGGCCAGGACGTCTACAGAAGACAACAGTATTGGATGATTGTAGGATCTTTTCCATGGTAAAGAAATACGTCTTCACAACATCCAGCCAAAGGAAGAACACTCTCCAGGATAAATGCATATCATTATCCAAGTCTACCGTAAAAAGAAAACTTAATGAGAGCAAATACAGAGATGCAAACCATTCATATGCCTCTAGAATAGAAAGGCCAGATTAGACTATGCCAAACAACATCTGAAAAAGCCAGACTATTTCTGGAACATCATTCTTTGGACAGATGAAACCGTAATCAACCTGTACCAGAATGATGGGTTGAAAAAAGAATGGAGAAAGTTTGGAACGGCTCATGAGCTGAAGCATACCACATCATATGTAAAACACAGTGGAGGCAGTGTGTTTTTGCCATTGGAAGCCAAGCATGGGCATGCTTGGCTTCAAATGGCTCTGGGTCAATGTATCAAGATCAATAGTCTGCTCAGCTTCAGCCAAATTCAGCGAAGTTGATTGGGACAGCACTTCACTTTACAGATGGACAATGACCCAAAACATACTACGTAAGCAACCCAGGAGTTTCTTTAGGCAAATAAGTGGAATATTCTGAAAGGGGCAAGTCAATAACCTGATCTCAACCCGAGCATGCACTTAACTTGCTGAAGACAAACCTTAACATGCAGAAAGACCCACAAACAAACAACTGAAGAAAGCCTGGCAAGGCCTGGCAAAGCACCACAAAGGAGGAAACCCAGCGTTTGGTGATGTCCATGCTTTCCAGATTCCAAGCTATCATTGCCTGCAAAGGATTCTCAACAAAAGATTTAAGATGGACATTTTATTTATGATTGTGTTAATTTGTCCAGTTTACATTTCAGCCCCTGAAATAAGGGGACTGTATGAAAATGGTTGCAATTCCTAAACGTTTAATACAATATTTTTGTTCAACCTCTTTAATTCAAGCTGAAACTCTGCACTTCAATTGCATCTTGGTTGTTTCATTTCAAATAGATTGTGGTGGCCAACAGAGCCAAAATTATGAAAATTGTGTCAGTGTCCAAATATTTCTGGACCTAACTATATTAGGCTGGTCATCATAATGTCTTGGCTGATCAGTGTAGAAAAATGAAAATGTACAATTTAACTTATAAATATAAATAAAAGAAATATGTTTTCTTTGCATATTTTGGCTGCCATTCCAAATTCTCTCTCTCTACTGTTGTGCAAACCTCTTCAGTTAACCCAGATTAGAAGGTTGCCTTCCAACTGCTGTTGTCAGATCTTTCCATTATTTAGATTTGAACTGTTACAGATAAATATATGGGCTTTTACCTAAGTTTTTAGGCAAGATCCAGTTCAGCCACACAACAAAGTAGGTTTGGAAGATCTTTAAAAAAATCTTTGGGTTGTCAGATAATTTATATTACAGGCTCAGTGGTGATTGAAGGGAATTTGTTGCTGTGACCATAGACGCAATTAGGTGGTACTGTAGTCTGAAATTTGGTTTGATTGTGGCAATCAAGGATCCCGAAACATGTTGGAAAAACCCACAGTCAATTTGACTTCAAATTCTTCATGTCAAAACTGAACACACACATTTTTGCATAATTCATAAATACGTTGTTTTTCACTGGCCAGCATATTTTAGCTATGTGATCAAGTAGACTTCGTAGATCTCATTACTAGAACCTTCAATTTGCTTGAGTGAAAGCGGATATTTGCCGCCATAAATGTTTGCAACATTTCCACCTTTGCAGATGTAGTCTTCCTGTTTGTTACTGAAATGGAGGTGGGTAAAACTCTTATTACTTTGTTATGGTGAACACCCCCTTATTTTATTTAGCCTATCAAGGATTATCCCCCATTAAAACAGTCTTTTGCAGCCATATTCCATCAAGTTCTCCTGCAATCACATCCAAGGAGGTTGGCTACACTGGCATTCTTTACAGTGGAAACAGGAACATCTGGGTTTCAGGAGATGGACTTGAAATTGTCAATACTTGGCTATAATCTTTTATCTGACCTCCTCAGACAATTTTCTGGTTTTCTTTCTTTTTGCTGTGCTTATTGAGGTACACATATTGACAGAGAAGAATGAAATTGTTTCATATTGCAGAGACCTCAAGTTCCCTACAGGTTCAAAGGTAAAGGAGAGCTTAAGTTTAACTCTAAAATGCTTAGGGGTATGAGTTCATTACTGGTTAGTGTAAGGGTTAGAGTAGGTACCTCGGTCAAATGTCTACTTAAAGCTTTCTGCCCTTTTCGAACACAAGCTCAGCCCTCTCCATTGAGTCAACCACATTCAGTCACATTCATTCCTGCCTTCAAGACATGTTTAAGTGAACCTCTAACATGCTCCTAAATAACACAGTAGCATCACCAGGTTGGTCAAAGATGACTGCCTCATTTTCCCTTGCTAAATAACACCAGCACCACCAGGTTGTATCAAGACGGCTGCCTCAATACTTGTCTCATGACTTGAACCCTCTCTACTTTATATCAATAGGATGAAATTGAATGCAATTAAAAAAGGGAACAGTTTAGAGAGCCAATCGAAAGCTGGCCATATTGGCCATATTACCAGGATGCCAAGGCCCAGAGTGTGACACCACGCAATGTTGTAAACTTGGCGTCAAATCCAGTGATCATACGACAACGTAGGTCGTGAATGGTCAGCAGTCAAACCTGCCCAGGCCTGTGGAGAGCAGAACCAAGCTCTAATGTCATGCAAAGCTTGACTTTGTACAGCTGCCGCATTTCAATTCAGGCTGGATACTGGTTGCAGAACTGTGTGCCTTATTAGTTCGATGTACTCTGGCCTAGTGGAGCTCTGGGTGTGCTGTAGACGCCATTTTATTTTCACTTCCTCTACTCCCCAAGCCTCCATTCCATAAATCTTTACAGTATCATTAAGACGTCACTGTGATGACCGCTGGTTGGATGATAGGGTGATCAACACTTGTGTGACGTCTGATAACACGGCGAAGGGGGGGAACTACTAATGACGGCACTAAAGTAACAAGCTTAATTATATGGAATTCTGCATAAATTGCGGAGTGCGTGGAATCATTGGGATAGATTAAAATACTAATTAAACAGGCCCTTACAGAATTTGGAGAGTGAGTTAAGGTTCAGCTCTTCAGGGTCATTTACATACCCTTCATCTGGGTTAATGGGATTTAAAGGACCCTCTCTTTTTCTCTTTCACTTTCTCCTCTCACCCATTTTACCCAGCACATTCACATGCTAACAAACTCAATTAAATTTATACTCTGTTTTCTCTTTTCACCACATAATTTGGCATAATCAATTAAGACCCCTTTGATTTTGTTTTGCTATATAAATGTATCCTTCAAAGCGAGGGTTTCAAAGACTAGACACACACAGGAAAAAAGTTGGTAGATCTTAAATGTTGGACATTCAGTTGCTTAGTCACTTTGATTTGGATGGGAATGTCCGCATCAAATATATAGCATTTAGAAATGTAACGGGCTTACTTGAATTGATCAAAAGATAATATTGTGATCCTATTAAGAACTGCAAAAAATGATAGGGGGTTAAAGGGATAGTTTGAGATTCATCTACTTCCCAGAGTAAGATGAACCTGTTTTCATTTATTGATATTTTCTTGTATCTGTGACCAGTATGAAGGGAGTTAAGAGACAGTTTAATAAACCAATGCTAATGAGCCTTGATGCAATAACTGGATCTTTGCTAGCTGTTCCTAAAGAATTTCGGTGCACTCATGCTATGGTACTTCCTTGAAACCTCATATAAAGACATAAAACGCTATGCATTATTTAACAGGAGAATGCATAAAGGGCCTCTTTAAAAAATATAATGATCCCTTTATTTATACAGTACAAATTAAATCAACTATCATTATTACATTAAAATAATTTGTCTGTGTAAACATTAGTCCACATACAAATGATGGTACTTAGGCAGCTGACTGTGTGCAGGAGTTTGGCTTTTTCACCCACTGTACTACTATTTAAACTAGTAATTTCCTTATAACAAAATAGCACAAAAATCCCCACTCCGCAATGCATGCATGCTCCATAACTACTGTGGCTCTGTAAAGTATTCACCCCCTCCGTAAATTATAACAAATATGTAATCCAAATGAATTTATCTTGTAGTTCTTGACACTTATCAACACAAAAAATCCATGTCATTGAAAAATAAAATCTACAAGATGTTTTGAATTAATAAGTGGAAGTTTGAATTAATAACACAATAATTGTATTCAACCCCTTCAGTCCAAACTTGGTAGAGTCACCCTTGACAGTAATTATAGCCAGGAGTGTATTTGGATCTCTACTAACATTGTACATCTGGACCAAGCAATTTTTCCTAATTCATCTTTGCTAGATAGTTCAAGCTCCATCAAGTTGGAATTTTCAACTTCTTCCACATATTCTCAATTGGTTTGAGGTCTTGGCATTGACTGGGCCATGCTAGGATGTTGACATTTTGTATTGAACACACTTCAATGTAGCTTTGGCGGTATGTTTGTTTTATTGTGCTGTTGGAAGGTGAACCTTCTCTGGATTTTTCATTACTTTGCCGAATCCAGCTTTTCCGGCCCTGACACAGAGAATCATCCCCAGAACATGATGCTTCCACCACCATGCTTTCACAGTGGTGATGGTGAAGATATGCCGAACATGTCGCTTAGTGTTGATACCTAAAACGTCTTCCACTGGGTGTCCCCCACATGCCTTCTGTTAATTACAAGACGGGATTTGATGTGAGTTGTTTTGTTTATACCACCAATGAAGCCCACTTTTGTGAAGCACATTGCATTTAGTATGCACAGTGTCTCGCAGCTCAGCCATGGAAGACCGTAAATCCTATAGAGTTGCCATAAGCCTCTTGGTGTCCTCTCTGACTAGTGCCCGTCTCACCTGGGTACTTTGTTTTTGAAGACCTTTATTCTTGATAGATTCACAGTTGTGACATATCCTCTGCATTTCTTATTAATGGACTTTGCTGTGCCCCGGAAGTTGTTTAACCGTTTGAAACCCTTATTCAAAGCATTTGGATTTTTTTTTTACTCTGGATTAGCTTTGAATGTCCCTTTGTCTTTATGATGTACATTTTATTAGGAATTTTACTAACCAACTGTAGGACCACCAAGAGATAGGTATGCTTAACCTCACATTATGTGAAACGCTTTAATGACACACTTGATTTCTAATGACATTTGGTTGTACCACAGCTCATACCGGTGTGTTGTAGCAAAGTGAAAACACGCAGTTAATGATTTTCTGTGTTCTATTTTAATGCATTTAGAACAATTTGCAGATGACTCTCACCTCCATCTATTCCACAGGAGACCTGGAAGCTCAAATGTTCTTCGGATTCACTTACTAACACAAAACTCGTTTTACTCACTTACTCCACATTACATTGACTTATTTCACTTTTTAAAGAATTTTGTCTTTTTATTGTGTTCCCCCACGCAGTTCAGCAGAAGAAGCAGCTGGAGAAGGAGACTGGTCTGAAGATATTGGAGGCTGGAGTCAGTGATGTAAGTCTTGCTTCAACATCACTTAACTGGGAACATTTAAATAAATAAGTGTCAACTTGTGGGAATGCCTTTTCTAGTGATTTTCATTTCAGTGCTGGAAACATCTAGCGCTGACTGTATCCATGTACAATGGATTAGGGCACTAACAAAAACATCATTTAGAGGATATTTTGATACTGGGTTATATAACATTAATATAGCCTGTTCAATATTTTTTTATGTGAGGTGGTATCATACATATTTTCTTTTTTACTCTTAATACACAAGTCAAAACAAAATATACAATTACATTGTAAACAAGATGATCTCGAAAGAAATATTCCACAAAATAAATAATTATATGTATATATATAAATTATCGTGTAACTTTTCGTTTTCTTCTCATTTGTTACATTTTTTTTAAGTTTATTTAGTACCATGTACAGTATGTGGCCATTTTTCATAACTTCAAAAATCTTGCTTTCGAATCAACAGATTTTGCTAGCAATTTGTTTGTTAACATCTTTCACCATAAATTCACTGATTCAATTACTAGTGAAATCTAATTAGTATATTGGTTAAGTCAGCAAAACAACATAGAGCAAATCTCTCAGTTTAATCATTGTAAAAATCTGTTAGTCCAAGAGCAAACATGCAGGACACGTGTTTTAAAATGTGTCTTTGAAGGGCTAATAGAAATCCGTCACAGTATTTTACACTCTTTTCACAACGGCAAAACTCTTACTGAAAAATTCCCATCACAATTGACTAAAACTATTTTCCTTAATTTCTATCCTATAATCAAATGTATGATCAGTGAAGATATCTACAGTCATTGATGCAAGCAATCTGTAATTACTCTGAGTTTTTGTCTAACGAATTGTAAAAAAATACTATTAGAAAGACCTTTAAATGTTTAGTATACACTACATTAACTTGTGTCAAATCTGTCTTTGGTGTTTGGCAATGCTATCTTGTCCACATCACAATGAATATCTTAAGTGCACTGCAGTAAAAGAAAATCATGGCGAATCCAACTTTGTAATTAAATGAAGACTGTTGGGCCATGTCTAGGGTCATGAAACAGGTCTAGGGTCAGGAAACAGGGATTGGTCCAAAACAATTCTTGAAACAATTCCTGAATCAGATCAAAACTCGGTGCCCTGGACTCAATATCAACTGTCCCTATAATCTGCTTTCCTCAACCCTGCTGAGGATTTATTTTCATCATGGAGCTAGATGTTATGACTTCCATCCAAATCAGCATCTTTCAGCCCACAGATAAGTCATGTCTTGACAACACTGGTGACCAATATTACGCTGTATCGCCAGAAGGTTTTTCATGCAGAGCATGATTAATGAGAATATGGACAAGAATTCATGGCCAAATGCCATAGTCAGAAATCATGGAAATTACTGTAGTGTAGGCTGTAGTGCTAAACATTTCATGACATTTCTTTTCTGCAGTATTTTTTTCATTTGATCAGACAGAAAACCTACAATACCAGTCAAATGTTTAGACAATCCTTTGCATCAATGATTGCAGAACATGCCTTTTTTTGCTCATACTTGAGTATTGTTTAGACATTTTGAGAAATAACTTTCAGTAAATTAAGATGTTTAATGAACACTAAGTTTTTCTGTAATGCAAAAACTGTGTAATATACTGTAAATGTAAATTGACATTTTAAAACGACATGTGAATTGATTGCTCTTAGTTTAACTTGGTGTTACAATGATTGATTTCAGTTGGTTGTATTGTTGTGTGGATGACTTAATCAATGTACTCATAATGTTTCATCAAAAAACATTGTGTGGTGGAATCAATAATCTTGCAGTGAAAAATGTTTACATAACCAATGATAGCACAACCAGTTGTTTTAAATGTCAGACCAGCTGTGTTACAATTGTGATCCGTTTGGAGTTTTGTACTAAGAACTTTGAGAAGTCACCACATACTAAAAATAGTACAAAGCAATAATAGAAACTGGAAGATCAAGTCCCTGTAGGGAATATTGAACTTGCAACATCCCAACATGCACCATGTCACATTCTAAAGAAACTTAACCAAACAGCTGAAGAGCCCAGATGATAAAATAGCCAGTGTCTCTGTAAACTGTTTTCTGATTTGATTGGACTGAGGCTCTCTCCAGAGGTATGGCTCCAGATATAGCAGCTTGGCATTTCATCACCACAGTTACCTGCTGCCACCACCATCTATACCGCCTGCATCCTTTATGAGGTGGCCATTATGACCAGACCAGACATTGATCTTGAGCTAAAATGAATGCCAAATGTATTTCCTGTTAAATGTGTTGCTTTGATACGCATCCCCTGTATTCATTTCCTGTCCTCCTTAGGGTTTGTTCGTTCCCAGGGAGAATGAAGGCCGAGACAAAGCACAGTGTGTTTTGAAACTTTAAACAGCAGACAACAGTGACTCAGAGCGGGAACAATAAGCAAGTTATCTACAGAGCTGTCATTTGATGGCTGGACATTACGGCTGGCTGTGACATTATTCATATAAAACAAAGTGCAAAAATATATGGATGATGGGCCCTGGGTTGAGAGCAGGGGAGATATGTGTTAATTTGATGGCCACGCTGCTAATAAAATATTCATTTGTATCTAGCTATGTTTGTGTTGGAGGTGAGGATTCAATATCGTTGATATTGATGAACCGGAATCATCTTAGCCGACCTGCAGCTCAATGAGTTTTTCTATGGAAATGAACTAGTCAGCGGTGGCATTGCGAGTCATGAGGCATGCTGGGAACTAAATGGACGTTGCCTGTGTGTGCAATCCTGCCGTAGTCAATGGCAACAGGCCTAACATAGTCGGGGCTATTTTTCCTGGGTCCATCCCAATGTGGACTATTGTCCAGTGGCCTCTGTCACACATTCTGTTCATTCTTTTCAAAGCACTGTCTCATATTCTCACTATCATGTTTCTTGTTTACCTCCCAGTCTTCTTTTTCATTACCTCATCTATCTATTTCTCCTTCTCTTGCCCTCTATCACTCTGATCTTCTTTTTTGCTTTTTCTCCATCTTACCTCACATTCTGCATGCAGAGAGACGAAAGCGGACAGTAATGGAGGGCTGTGGTTTGTCATATTTTTCTTATTTGTAGATAATTAGCTGCAATCATAGGTTCTCTGCGGGATCCTGGGAAATTGGGGGATCTATCGTTTACCTCAGGAGTAGGAAATCAGACAGATGCTGTGTGTGTGTGTGTGTGTTTGTGTGTGTGTGTTTGTGTGTGTGTGTTTGTGTGTGTGTGTGTGCGTGTGTGCGTGTGCGTGTGTGTGTGTGTGTGGTGGAAGCGGGTGTGTGCCTGGGCATACAGTACATGTGATGGGAAATATGTGTTGGTGGGAAGTAGAGTGTTTATTGCACTAAAGCCTCGCAGTACTCCAGTCAAA
>JACXGJ010002780.1:0-61267 GCA_016801105.1 Esox niger | reverse complement strand
AATGTACATGAGGTATGGTGTAATGTAATACATGAGATAGGTGGATATGATATATAGAGTATATATAGAGTATGAACAACACTGAATTACAGGATGACCAAACAATTTAAAATAAGTAGTAGACAGGTGGATGTTAGGGTCAGATTTACTGGGTGGTTATAAACGGACTATGCATGGCACTAAGTGGCTGAAGTTGATCATCAGAGGGATGGCCTGTGGATTGAAACTGTTCCTGGGTCTGTTTGTTTTGGCGTTACAGTGCTCTATAGGCCTGTGATGTCCTTCAGTTGTGCAAACACTAATCTTTCAAAGCATTTTATGACCACAGATTTGACCACAGCAATTATTTTAGTGTGGTCCAGCAGTCTAGGCCACTGCCTCTGATGCACATGTACTGCTGCAGCGTGAATTTAAATCCAAACAACTGTTGTTTGGCAATACACTTTCACCACTCTCTGCTAGAAACAAAATATTTTTTAAAACAAACACTAGCAAGCCCATTGTTTTCTGTTTGTGTGTGTTGGTCTGTGTGCTTGGCCAGAATTGTCACTTAGCACAAAACATGTCATCCTGAGATTTGCAAAACAAGTGCTGGATCTTAAAACCATTACAGGGCAAAATGCTGTCAGGAAGTGAACATGGGGACAGAAAAGGGTGAATCTTATTTACAGCCCAGGATATCCTGTCATTCTCTTGCGCGCCAAATTCACTGTTTGAACATAACCCCCAAAATCTCCCATCTGCTGACAGAGGATAGGGTATGGATGGGTGAAGTTGTTGTTTTGTGTCTGTCTTAATGTCATTGGGGAAGTGTGCGTGTGCGTGTGTGTATACATGCAGAAATCTCTGCCTACAATTTTGTGTTGGTGGGTGTTTGTTCAGGTGGGTGTTTCTGTTTATGCTGGTACATGTTGAGAGTATTTCTGTATTTGTCTGTGTTCACATACATGCATACACACATATACACACACACACACACACACACCCACACACACAGTGGATATAAAAAGTCTACACACCCCTGATAAAATGCCAGGTGTTTGTGATGTAAAAAAATTTGATAAAGATAAATCACATTTTCACTTAGGGGTGTACTCAATTTTGTTGCCAGTGATTTGGACATTAATGGCTGTGTGTTTTGAGGGGACAGCAAATTTATATTGTTATTCAATCTGTACACTCATTACTTTACATTGCAGCAAAGTGTCATTTCTTCAGTGTTGTCCCATGAAAATATATGATCATATATTTACAAAAATGTACTCACTTTTGCGAGATACTGTATATATGTGTGTATGTATGTATGCATGCATGTATGTTTGTATATCGCATATTCGCATGAGTGGGTGGTATGAATCCAAGTAGCCCCTCTCCAGTAGTATTGGCACAGGAAAGTGTGGAGTTGAGGGGAGGGGGTGAGAGGAGGGGGATGTTAAAGTCAAATGGGCTAAGTGAACTGTCACAGTCCAATGATTATCTTCAGACATGGAGTGAGAACTACAGAGAGGACAATAAGGAGACCATAAAGAGAGAAAATAGAAGGGTGATAGAGAGATCCTGAGTTCAAGCAGATATGGAGCTCCAGACCAGTCCAGTGACTGGATCACTGCTACTCATGCTGCTACTTTTGGGGTTAGAACATTGCCTTACCGCTTCTGCTGCTGCTTCCAAGGTAAGTCCCACATGAAGGACACTCACATGCAGAACAGCATTTTAGAAATACAAAACACCCTAAAAATGAAAGATTCATAATTGCAATCAAGAACAATTTCTTCTGTTTAAACTTATAACTAGTGTGTATTTGTGTTGTGTAGTTTCAATTTCTGGAAAGTGTTTGCATACTGTTGCATGTTGGGTATGGTCCAGTTTCTATCAGAAGTCAATCAATATTCTATTCCAGGTAAGCCAACATCCATCCCATTCTGGTGAATGTAAACAAATATTCTCAAATATGCTTTGATTATGCACACAATAAACCCAGGGGTTCACTGAGAGCAAAGATAATTGTAATGTACAAACATTATTTTCTCACAAGGAGGGTTTGGGTTGTAAGTTGTGAAAAAAGTAAGAATGCTTTAATAGATTGAATTTACAAAATGCAAAGTGAGTGTACAGAAGAAAACCTTTAATCAAATGAATATGTGGTGTGTCCCCTCTGCCCTCAAAACTGCAAAAATGATTCTAGGTACACCTGCACAAAGTCAGGGATTTTGTAGGCATATAGTCAGATATGTAATTAAGCAATCATACCAAACAAATGGTAGCCTCCAATGGGGAAACAAAGCCAAGCGACTCTACTATGCACGAAAACATAGAAACTGGGGTGCAGAAACATGACAGCAGGTGCTCTGTGCTGATAAGTCAAAATGAAAATTGAAATAGTTGGCTGTAGCAGAAGGCAATTTATTCACTGTAGGACTGGGGAGTGGTACCCAAATGAGTGTCGGCAGGTGAAGGTTGGGGATTAGGTCAGATGGCCTTAATGCTGAGAAATGCAGTCAGATACTTATCTTTCATGCATTTATATCAGGGAGGTATCTGATTGGACCCAAATGTATTCTGCAGCATGACAACAACCACAAACATACAGTGAAACTCATTATGAACTATCTTCAGCACACATATTAGCATTATGTTATTTGATAAATATAAACTATTAACATGTCAATTTCTGAAAGCATTTTTTCACACCTTTGCACAGTACTGTACACACCCCATCTCTCAGTCTCCGATCCTCTCGGTCAGAGGACACAGACTTGGCTCTGTACCATAGGGGACTGGGCATTCAGTGTTGCAACTGCTATACTCTGTAACTCCCTCCCTTCAGCCATCCGCTACTCAGATTCCATCACAACCTTTATGAACACAATTAAGACTGACTTGTTCATGCTGGCTTTTCACTCTGTGTAGCTTGTAGCAAGCTTGTAGCATCTGTAAATGCATAGCGATTAGAGACGCGGAATTCCACCTTGCCACAGACAAAACAAATGTGTCTTTAGAATTTGTCCAGGATCGACTAAAACTTTGCTGGCTACATGCTTCAATAGCTTCATTATACTAAGCCTAAAGTAAGACTATTTATGTTTCATTGCAAGGTACGAATTTCACCGACAATGAACATATTCCTTTCGATTTCGAGTTACATAGCATAGTTCATATAGCGTAACTATTCAACTTCCCTTGTTTTCTAAAGAAACGGATCATCCATGGAGTGATTGGAGTAATTGTTTTAATTATAGATACTGTATAGCTATTAGCTAGCCATCTACAGTAATCTCTTGCTAATTTAATGCACTGAATGTAGTGTAGCGATCCTGTTATACCTGTTGGTTTGGATGTCAACTAATGTAGGGAACAAGATTCGAGAACTGCAGACATTTGATTATTTTGTTTGACAATAAATAAGTAAACAGACACCACATATCTACGCAGGTACCACGTGCAACACTGCCCACTGTTTAAACAGCATAGTGGTTAAAGACAGTCTGCCACAACCGCAACTCCAGTGCAGCCAGAGATAACAACATTCATCCCTTTTAATAACGGGCTGGCAGAACTAGACTTGATTCTTCTTATCTTGTGTTTTGAGTTTTTGTATATCTCCTGTATATTTCCTCACCTTCCTGACAGAATGAAGTCAGGGACTCAAGCTATAACATCAGACATGATATTAGCCTATTTGAAAATTGTTACAAGTGCCATGGCAAAATATGTATAAATGCAAGATTTTCTGTTAACATGTCTTCTCTCTGTTAACAGAACCGGTGTGACAAGACAACTCTAGTGATGACCAAGACAGTCTGCCACTCATGTAGTATGAGTTCAAATGTGGGCTGTCCAGCAGGCTTCGGCAAGAAGAGCATTGGCAAGGGAAACCCAGACTGCAAGTAAGTGGTCAAGTAGATGTAGAATATCTACATAGGTGCACAGAAGCCCATTATCAGCAACCATCACTCCTGTGTAACAATGGCAGGTTGTGTTTGCAAATCCAAATTTATAATTTTAAAAGGCTAATTGATCATTATAAAAGCCTTTGTGATTATGTTAGCACCGCTGAAAACTGTTCTGCTGATTAAAGAAGCAATAATGGCCTTATTCAGACTAGTGTCATGGTGCCTTTATGGCAGCCTAAGCTGATTGTTCTGCTATTTTAATAGTTTTTATTGATTTATGTATTTTTTCAGGCACCTTTAAGAAAGGCACTGTTTAACTTGCAGTCTAACAAACAAAACTTTATTATTGCAAGAGTTCATCATGGAAAATGACCTAGGATTTTTTGGCTTAACAGAAACGTGGCACGGAAATGGTGATTACTACATACTAAATGACACATGTTCACCTGGCTATAACTATCTGGAAAAGGCTGGTGCCCATTTTTGGGGTGATGGTCTGCGTATTTTTGCACAAAGATAGTTTTTTCCTGTAAAAGTTGCCTGTCCCACCTGGCTTATCATTTGAGCGCATGGCTTATAAACTGAAGCCTTTCACAATTATACACATCAGCAGTTGTCACACAGTGCTAATACAAAACATCCAGCCTGAAATCCCAAGGAGCAAACAACAATAGAGTTGAAGCACAGTAGCTAGAAAAAAAATACTAAAAGGGGCTGACATTTTGGAAGAAACCTGGTGAGGAACCTGCAGAGGAACCTGGCTCGGGGTGACCGGTCCTCTTCTGGCTGTGCCGGGTGAACATTTTGAGAGTACAAATTTTACAAATAATAATTAATAAAAGCATGTGGGCTGTGTCCACAGTTGATTAAACCTAATCCAGATCAGAAGGGGGGGGGGTCAGCAGAGTGGCAACTGGAATTGTCAAGTATCGTCTTTATCTGCAACACCACCAAGGAGGACTTTGGACAAGGACAGTCTTTTGAGCCAGGTTCACCAGAGGTGTGGGCCAAGACCTCTTGTCCTTCTAAGTTTAAAGGGATCAGTCGACAAGGAACATTTAGAGAGCGCAATCCTTAGATTTACAATGATTTACAATGGAAAAGGAGAACTGACCCTACTCCCCTGGCACAATAAGTTTGCATTGTAAATCTAATGTTTTCACCATTCCTGCCTAAAACCATCCCTCACCTTCTCTGATGCAAAAAAGCTTATACATTCATTTGATTTCTCCAGAGTTAATCATGGGAATGCAGTAATAGGGGGCCTGCCAGCAAATTAAATTAATAAAGTACAGCTCATCCAAAAGACAATCAAAACGTATCTCCCCAGACCGCACCTGTCCTTGTTGACCTTCATTGGCTTCCTAAATAGACTTTAAAATGATCCTTTTGGTCTATATATCTATCTAATGGCTTGGGACTGTCTGCTTATCTGAACTGCTCTTTAATTTTATATGTATGATATTTATTGTGTTTATTTATTATTACTCATTTCTTATTTATTTTCATGCACTTTGAGATTAGTATTTTTCAAATGCAATAAATTATTATTATTATTATTATTGGTTCAGTGTTTTCAGCATCAGGGTTTGTGGGTTCGAATACAGTCTCAGAATGGCCAGAACGGTAGTGTATGATGCCATGTACATTACATCCTATTTAAGAATTAAATAGTGAAGCTTTAACAATGTCCTATGATCAGAATTAAGCCTCAAACACAGATACAAAATATGCAAAGATTTGAAGTCTGCAATTCATGTTCCTTCAAGCATGGGAAGCCTAGGTCTTGTAAACTAGCACAGTTTGACCTTTCAGATTTATTCATTTACTTATTGTGATGCTACCTCATCTAGCATTAAAGAACAGTGCTTGGCTACTGTACAGTCATAATTATTTAACCAATAAACCAAACAAATATGACGTGTACTATGCATGATTAGGTTTCCCCAATATTGCTGTGGTAGAACATTGTTTTTTCATGTAGTGAATATAATTTAAGTCCTATCAAGCCATAGTGAAGTGAGAAACTGTAGGGGGGCAACAAGCACGATCCCTCATTTTGCAAAAATCATTCTGAGAAAGTTACATGCCCATTATTTTGTAGCATATACATTTCAAAAACATACTGGTTCAGGTTGTTTGTAAGGATGACTAAGTACCCAAAGCGATCAGGTAACTGATTAATTTAAAAGATTCGATTTTTTTAAACAATGATATATTGGATAATGTCAATGGTAGAAGACTGTGTATCTTTTGGAGTGAGTGGGTAAAGCAAATCACTCATCCTTTACAACACTGTTTAATCACTGCACATTCTGTCCTGTGCTAAATTATGCACTTTCATTTATAAGTAAAATAAGCTATCGCTTAAGGAGCTGGACTATCTGTGCAACCTGAATGTGTTGCAGGTACTACCTCATGCTACCAGTAGTGACAAGGACACAAGCAAAATGTAAAACGAGAAGAATCAATCAGGAAGGATAAAGAGAGAGCAATTGTGTATGGCCACCACATGCAAATCCATTACCTTTTTGAGTGTTGTCTTGCTGTTGCCTCTCCAGTGTGCCTGTTGTATCTTTGATTTGCACCAAAACAGGTGACATTGATTAACAATCACTTAGGCTTCCAAACTGTAGAGATTGATATCCCTGACGTTCAATTAACTGTGATGATATTGTTCCCTTGATGTTTTTGAGCAGTGTATTTCCAACACTTTTACAACAGTCCTAAAAACAAAGCCTCATAACATAAAAGTATTTGATCAAATAGCAAATTTTGAATTGTTACAAAATAGGTTATCTGAGCCGTGAACCATTGCCAGTAGAAACAGACTATACTACTTGGAAAAAGTGAATTCTGTTATTATTGTAAGGATATTTTCTTACAATATGTTTTCAGATAGAGTCTATATTCCACACATATTCACAGAGGTTCTTGGCCACCATGTTTGATCTGACCTGGGATTTGATGGTCAACCCACTACGTGTGGGTATAGTAGAACTTGTCATTATGCAGTCACTCCACCAACAAACATAAACAACCCAATTACACCGAAGATCAAGGCTGTGACAACTCTACACAACTTGGCCACAGGGAAAATGCAGCACAGTCAAACTACGTATATCTCAATCTTCTGTCAGTAGAATATTACATCAAACTATAAATTCCCTCTCCCGGCCCCATATCTTTCGACAAATAATTTGGTTTCCTAATTCACCATCTGCAAATTAACAAAGCCGACTTCATGGCCATGTAGCTGGACCACCCAGTGTAGTTGGTGCCTTAGATGGGACACATAATTGCACAAATGATGCATCATCAAAAGAAGAATGCGCATTTCTTTATGAGCGGACAGACATGTAAGAGGCTGACAATAGCTGAAGATATCTTGATTAGTCACTATGTCATCTTTGTTTTCATGTTTAATCAGTGACACCCTACATTTATATTTTCATATCTTTAATTCAATATGACGACATTGTCAAGTCCCCGCCTCCTCCAGCGCGCAGCAGAGGGCGTCCGCGCTCCAGAAACCCAGCGCGCTCCTAGCGCACCTGTCACCAATCACCTACTCACACACCTGTCCCCAGTCACCTAATCACCAACCATTCAAATACAGCTCCCTGCCATCTCACCCCTGCCAGATCAATGGTTCATGTTCTCATGCCATATCTCGCGTTTTCCAGTTCCTCGGTTTGCCTTTCCGTGTTCCGACCTTTTGCCCGTTTCCGACCATTCTGCCCGAGCCCTACCAGTACCTCTGATCCTCGCTGTTGCTCCGACTTCTCGCCTGCCCCTGACTACTCTGCCCAGCCCTTGTCTGTACCTCTGCCGCCAGCACGTTCACCGACCTCTCGCCTGTCCCTGACTACTCTGCCTACCGCTCGTCTGTACCTTCGCCGCCGGTACGTGAGACGCGTGACCTACCGTCCCCGTACTGCTTGCCCGTCCCTGTCCGTCTCACCCTCAGTCCGCACTTGGGTCCTCACCTACGACTCTGATAGACATGGCACATCATTCTACAGTATTTCTATGATGATTTCACTGAAACCCCTCTCCTATCAGCATAGTAAATAGGATTGTTTGTGGAATAAGCTTAAGGCCTAGTCTACATGTACATGGTTCTTTTTTAAAACTGTGATTTTTCTCCTTTGTTCTTAAAATAAATTCTGTCCATCCAAGCACTGTTTAAATACAAATCTCAATCCACATGAAAACACAAAAACACCCTGTTAAGCACTGTCAAAGAGCATGCCAAACCAACAGGTGATGATATAAAATGTAATTTATGCTATGAAAATCTGTGTTTTCCCTGTCTGCACAGAAACACTGAACAATCTTCACCCTGGAAAGAGTTTAAAAAAAAACGTCTGCTTTCAGTGACCTAAAACACAGTTTGTGTCAGGACGAAAGGCCAAAATGCATATAGAAAAACCACTGGTTAAAAAATTCCCATGTATGTGTGGACAAGGCCTACGATTCCTCCCCATTCCTTAGTAAAAGTTGATCTTAGCAGCTTTGTGAATAGGTTTTAAGAGGAAACTCTTAGATAAGAACTTTTTGTGCTGTTTAGGATTCCTCTTAGTTGTTAGATTAAATGTTTTGTGAATCTGGCCCCATCATTTTTGTATTAAAAAGCTACCTAATGTGTTAGGAAGTAGCTTACTAGTTGGCATAATCCGCAGCTTCCAAAAAGCTGTATTAATAATTTTTTGTTCCCAAAAGAACAACTTAATATAATTAGCTAAAAACATTTTCCAACATAACTTTCAAAAATGTTGCTCAGCACAATTATTCTCAGGGCATTATGGTCAGTCTAGCTTGTTAGATTAACTGCAGAACAAGGTACAATGCAAGGCTAGATACTAGGTTATCTAATACTACATCTCGCTCAGGTTATTTTGTTTAATAAACTTAATGTTATTTTGCACCCCTAATTAAGAGCAACAGTCTAGACAGTGTTTTGGCCAACTGGTATCTTATTCCTGAAGTAAACAATAACATCTGTTGGTCAACACACATTGTGTTTTTAGCACAGTCACTAGAAAAACATTTACCAACAAAACTAAACATATCACTGATTGCTAATACATGGACAGATAAATTGTTTTGCATACTTAACAGAAAATACAACATCTACATTGTACATTAATATAGCTGTCACTAATATTTAATATTTTCCAAAAATAATGGCTCCACAATAGATAATTATTTTCTGCTCTAGGTCTTGCTTGAACCTGTTGTAACTCATTGAGATCTACATTCAAATGATTTATTAACTTAGACAGATCATGAATATTTCCCTTTGTTCCCCTTTAACCAGGATGAATAAATATTACATACAAAATATTCAATATGCATTGTTATTGGGAACACTGTACATATGGAAGTTTGCTACGTGTACATTTGAAGTACTGTATTATTCTAAAATGCAGTTTCACAACAAAACTCTAACTTGACTCCGTAGGTACCATGTGAGAACCATGGCAACCCAGGTGCTGTCTATAAGTGGCTGTTCTCATGAATGTTTCAAGGAGGTGGCGGAGCCACAATGCTGTCCAGGCTACTGGGGAGTGGACTGCCGTGGTGAGTAAAACACAGTAATTGATCACAATACCGCATTGATGAGGAAAGCAACAAAGAAGGAAAAGGCTAACAGTTTTGAGAGTGGTAACACTTTGAAACATTGACCTATAACTCAGAGGGTTCTCATATTGCTCATGTTTTTTGTAACAGTGAGCTGTGGGGAATATTTGGATAGGATGTGTTCGGCGCTGTACTTGGCTGCCATTGCCACAAAATCCCAGTATGGAATGCTGTTTAAAAAATAAACTGCAGGAAAGTGTGTGTGCCCCTGGAAAGGAAGAGTAGAAAGGGCACTGTTATGGAAAAAAATGTATACATAGTTTCTGAAGAGTAAAAAACACAATAAAACTGTCCAATGTGTAACAACCAGGCCAACACAACCCACTTTGTGAGCCAAGTGTCTGAAGTATTAGACAGGATGCAGGTTAAGCCTTTCGGAGCAAGGGACTTACTGACTTCCTTCCTCTCAGTTAGGGCTCATCGTTAGCAGGCCACTGTCTTCAAGGAATGTGCTGATACCTCGAGAGCACCGAGGTCAGGCTTCCTCTCGATATTTCTTTGTTGTTCCTGTCATAGACCCCATCTTATCTCCCCTCACACACACTCCATTCTCCCTTGTTTTCCCTCTTTTTCTCATATCAGGGATTATATTAGGAGGTTATTGAAAGCAAGGACCATATTCCTTACTTAAGTCTCCTTGATTTGCTGTGTCAGGGTAACTTACAAGTGTGAAGTGTTCAGTGTATAGAAAGTAAAGTTTTTGTGAAGCACATCAAATTGATCCAGTGCTGGTCAAGTGCCAAAAAAGTGTTAGGCTGTTGAAATTATTGTCGCTGCTACCATTCTCAAGACAGCTCAGGAGAATTCAAGCACTGAAATTGGATGGTGTTAACTCAAAACAAAAAATTATCCACGTTAAGCATTTTAAATGAATCACATGCGTTATTGTGTATACTTGGATAACACTAATATATAATTATATATGAATGTGACCGGAGCATGAAGGGAGAATGGATGATGAAGATAATCAGGGATAAGCAGAATGGTATTGCTGAAGGGAGCTGATTAGAGACACAATCAGGTCTGTGTCCTCTGCAGTGCTGCTTGCTATCCACTCACATTCTGGTGCTTACTTTTTTTAAATGGTTAACTGGTTAGCCAATCCGCTACACTCTCCCTGTGTACCACCCACATGGTTAATGCTGCTTAAAACTATTCCAACAATGCTACTTTTAATAAATTATAATTTTTCTAGTTTACATTAATATTTTGCAAATGCTCTTTTCCAGTGTGTGGTAGGGAGTGCATACATTTTTCTTTTTGGTAAAGCCTGTATAAAATAACAATGTTACAATCTGCTTGAAATGGCAATTGAGTGAAAATCTGCAAGATCTAATTTCCTTGACTGCTGATTGTGAAAAAATTATTTGCAAACCTCTGCTGGTTTCCCGTGTGTGTGTGCTTGTGTATCTTGAGGAAAGAGAGGGAGGGAGTGATGATAGGTCACTCTGACAAGGAGAGATGACACAGGAGAGAAAAAACAAAGAGGGGAGAAGGAAGAAGAGGAGAAAAGGATGTGCTTGTGTATCTGAAGTGTAACACATCTGCTTATTCAGGAGATATGGCTTTCGTAGCGCTTACATCCTCACCATTGTCACGCAACGTGCCCTCTTTGGCATTGGAACAATATAGTAATTACGCGCCTCCCTTATGTCTCATTGAGGTTTTCTAACTTTCCACTGAAATGAGACAAATGTGAATGTCATTGTCTTCCTGTTACAGAGTGCCCACAGGACGCAGAGAGGCCCTGCAGTAATAATGGAGTGTGTTCTGAAGGCATGGGCGGCAATGGCACTTGCAGCTGTAAGGTACAGGATGATAAATACTCACACACACACATAATGTACACACAATGCACACACATATGATGGTCTATCACCATTTTTGTCATCCTTAGCCTGGCTTCGTGGGAACGGCATGTGAAGACTGTGCAGATAATCTTTATGGTCCAACCTGTAGCTCCGGTAACCAACTCAATGCCTTTCATTTAAATCAAGATTCAGATTTTTTCATGATGGTAGTATTTATTGATGATATATTGCATTCTAATATCAACTAATGCTAATACAAACCTGCTTCTTTCTCTGTCAATCGCATAATTCTTCATTCCTGGTCTGCCAGCCTGTAAGTGTGTGCATGGTCTCTGTAGTGCTGGAATCCACGGGGACGGGAAATGCACCTGTTTCTCTGGGTATAAAGGCCAAAATTGTGACCTGGGTAAGATAACTTGTGATGGTGCATGCCTGTAATACATCCTGCAACTGAATCTACCTGTGGCATATCAAGGAGCTGATTAAACAGCATGATCATTACATACATTTGGCTGGGCAAAATAAAATGTTATGTTAATATACAGTAAAATGTGCAGTTTTAACAGCACAATGCTACCGATTTCCGTATTGGCATCCTGACTGCAGGATATTTTCCACCAGATCTGTTGCCCAAGAATGGACTTTTCTTTTCTCTACCTTTAGCATCCGTGAGAATTTACCAGTACATCCAACTAGACTCTTGGTAACCACAAAGCCTTATACCATGAGTGTCTTATTCCGAAACTCAATTGAAATTGTTACAAAATATGTTCCTGAGCCACAGACAATAGCCAATAGAAACAATGTTGCAAGTTCAGGAGGAGCAACGTGAGATGTGGAGAAGAGAGATGAAAGCAAATAAAAACTGTCATAAACCAACATAACAAATTTGAATTATGTTATATTAACATATAACATAATTGTTGTGAACATTGACATGCCCACGGATGGCCCACGGGGGGCCCAAGGTGGCAATGGGGTTATGGTAGGGGCATGCACAACCTCCTACTGAACTACGGACAACAAACACACTTTACCACTGGAACTTTTATTGCGCTGAGATATTTTGATGACATCCTGAGGCCTGTTGTCAAGCGATTTATCTGCCACTATTACATTGTTTTAGCATGATCACATCCCCATGCCGAAAGAATGGGTACACAATTGCTGGAAACAGACTATGTCCGAGTTTTTTCATGGCCTGCATTTCCACCAGGCATCAACTACTCAGCATGTTTCAGATGCTTTGGATCAACATATACGGCTGCGTGTTCCAGTTCTCACCAATATCAAGTAACTTCGCTCAGCCATTAAAAAGAAGTGGAAAAACATCCTACAAGCTATAATTAATAGCCTGATCAAAACTATCTGAAGATGTCATTCAAAATCAGACAAATGGGGGTCATATTAAATGCTGATCCACACTCTACCAACAGATACAAATCTGTATTCCCAGTTGTATGAAATCCATAGATTAATGCACAATGTATTAATTTGAATTGTCTGATTGCCTGATATGTATTCCAATTCAGTAGAAGTCTCTGCAATTATTTAAAAATTGATTTAGAAATGCAACAATATAAAAATATTTTTAAATCATTGCATCTTGCATTTAAATTTTTGTTCAGTGTTTGTGTATTCATCCAATGAAACCCTTTTCCTGCCTTGGTAACTGTTTATCCATATCTTCATAGAGCTGCCTGAATGCTCTGCTCTGCAATGTCCTGAGAACACTCGCTGTATTCAGAGTACGCTTGATGGGTCTCTGCGCTGTCAATGTCTACCTGGCTACCAGACACTTGGAGATAAATGCATATGTAAGTAACAGCATGACTGTAAACCTCATTTGTAATGTAATAATCATATGGCCTCTTGGTTACTAATGGGCCTTCCTGATGTATTTCATCAGTTTTAAAACGACTTGTTTCCACACAGCCATTAATCCATGCATGCAGCAAGTGTGCCATGTCCATGCCACCTGTGCTCATGTTGGGCCCAACAAGCACTTGTGTACCTGTGCCCAGGGCTACAGCGGAGATGGTCATGTGTGTGTGCCAATAGACCCCTGTCAAACAAACCTAGGAGGTTGCTCTGATGATTCTGCCCGCTGTGTTTACGATGGACCAGGGAAGGTAATTGTGTTTGTTTGTGTGATAATATTTTCTAACTGCCAAGTTAAATAAATCAATAATGTAAGTCAAAATACATTTTAAATGCTGGCCTTTCTTCTCTAGTCTCACTGTGAGTGTCAAGATGGGTTTGACCACCTGGCAGGAGGAGTGAGCTGTAGCCTGAAGGATGTGTGCAGACCAGACTCCTGTAGCAAAAATGCCATATGTTCTACAGTAGAGCCGAACGTAGTTGAGTTAGTGTTCCTGTTCATTTAATTTCAAGTGTTTTTTTTTTATAGTTAAGTGCAGTAACACCATGATTTTTTAATAACACCATTCATCTCTCATGTTCCAGGTGCACCTGTCACAAGGGTTACCTCGGAAATGGCAAGATTTGCTATGGCAACATTATGCAACGTCTGAACGATCTGAACACAGAGCCTGGGGGCCAGTGGACTGGCCAACTCAGCAATGCTATCACATTTTTTGGTGCGTCTCATTAGTTAATTATTAGCTAATCTGTGACTCATTAAAATTAAGGACAAAAATGTATTGGATTTCATGTTCTTTCTATCTCTCCCTTCAACCAGGTGCCATTTCCTGGCCCCTGAGCAACTTAGGCCCCTTCACAGTCTTTGTCCCAGTCAACAAGGGCTTTAAAGGAACTCCGGTGAGATACAGATTATACACTAAAAGGTCCTGTATACAGTTTGAACAGTGGCGTCACACCCCAGACAAATAATCTGATTTAATTGAATTTCATGAAGTTATGTTGCCATATTTTATTTTCATACCAGTAAAAAAATCAGGCAAACCTTGTTCAGCTGGCCTACAATTAAAAGTGAGGACAGTTGTTGTCCTCACAGGACTTGAACCTAGGTCTCCCACATGAGAGGCTGTGTCCTTAAGCACTTTTGCCAATACGTTTGCCCAGTGTTGGTAGAGCATCTTGAAATTAAATAACTTTGTCATGCATTAACATCACGCCAAGTTTGAATGTTTCACTAGACACAATTAAGCATTGTGTTAAACTGACTAGTGTTTCTTTTTAACTTTACCTCCACCAAACTTCTGCCACTGGTGGTTTTAACAGCTTATTAGCCAGTCATCAGCTTACTAGTATCTACTAACTTATTACTTGGAAATATCATAGAAATTGAGCAATTGCTAGCGAGACACTGCCAAAGCTATTTCATTTCATGGCACAAACATTTTTACATTGATACAATAACTATCAACATAGGTGACGATAACTGACTTTTTCGTCAAGTGAAAAGACAAAAGAACCATGGAAAGCCTTACTCTTTTACTGCCCAAGGGATTTTGATCTAGCCTATATTACCCCAAAAAGCATGTACTTCAAAAATCTACCAGAAATAGTTGCAACTGTAAACAGTTTCATCTTAGGCCTACTATTACATTGCTACTGAAGGTTGTATCCTGTGAAGTTCTAGTCAATCTGGAACAAATTAAAATGCATAATTTGTTTTGACTGACGAGATTCGAACGCGGGACCTATTGTTTGCAGGGCTGCGTCTCTAACCACTACACTGTTTAAAAAGGGGTAGTCAGTCAGTCTACTCCATAAAAACGGCATTACCTAGCCATTGACCTCCAGTTCTACAGAATTAAAGGTGCTGTCTTTCTACAAAAGGTAGAGCTGAAATCTGACAAATGCATAGATTAGGAAAATAATAGTTAGTGAATATCTCAGTCATCACAGTTGGATCAAAATAAGGAAATTTACAGGTATTGCAGAGAAAATTATGTCCATCAAAACTCAGCGGTCCAACTAGGGGACTTGTCAGAGAAGCCACAAAGAGGCAAAAAATTGCTTTGATTGATCCACAGAGTTAGTGGAATTGGAATTAGTATGCATTGGTCAAGCATATAAAGAGTTCTGTAAAAATCGGGTCTGTATTGGAGGGTGGCAAGACATTTTACTTATTTTTTTTAACCTTTATTTTAGGGAGTCCTATTGAGATCTATCTTTTTTACAATACACTAATATTTATGCTTGCAACTAAATTCCCATTGAATAGCAAATGTCTCTTACTGAGTGACCGAGTACCCCTTGTTAAATAGCATAGTGGTTGGAGAAGCGGAACTGCAAACTATAGACCCCACATTCGTATCTCCTCACAGGCAAGGTGAAGTACGCATTTTGAATTATTCCGTATATTATTCTGGTGGATTTTCAAAGTAAGCTTCCGTGCATGCGTTTTGGGTCAGGATAGACAAATACATTTGCTGGCTACAACATACAGTAGTTACATTATAGTAAGCTGTTTCTATCATCGTCTTCAGTCCCTCTAGCAATTGATATATTCTTATGATTATTCCTAGGAAGTTAGTAGATACTAGTAAACCTGGCTGGTAATTAATGGCTAATAAGCTGTTTAAAACAGCCAGTGGCAAAAGCGATACAGTTCAGCGGCTGCCGAAACGTGTAATGCTGTGGCAGAGTAGTTCAAGACAGTACCTATCACATGGAAGACCTATGTTTGAATCTATTGAAAGGAACAACATTTATTAAATGTATTTTTTGGCCGAAATAAAACTTTACGGTTATACAGTATTGCGACTATTTCTGGTAGATTCCACGATTCTCTCATCTTTTTACTTGATGAAAGTTATTTATCCTCACCTTTATTGATAGTTGTTGTATCAGTGTCATTCATGAATGAAAGAACATTTTCAGTTGTAATGACATGAAAGAAAAAAATATGTTCTTATGCCATGAAATGAAATAGCAAGTAATTACTCAATTCTTATGACTATTCCAGTAAGTTTGTAGATACTGGTAAAGCCTATTACTTGCTAATACGCTGTTAAAACATCCAGTGGCAAAAGCCATACAGTTCATAGACTATTTGTGTTGGCAATAAGTAAGAAATATTATTCAGTTGAATAATCAGTATCATTCACGAATGGTCAATTAGCTGTTAAAACGGCCAGTGGCGAATGAGGATTTGTTCCGGGACACGAGGCCCATCAAATGTACAGCTCTGTGGTTAATGACACAGCCTTCCATGTGGGTGGTCCGGGTTTGAATCTCGAGAGGGCAACACTTTCTATTGGAGGCCGGCTGAACTAGGCTTGCCTGGTTTTTTGTTCTTATGGTAGCCAACATGAAACTGTTAACTTACATTAATTGTGATTTGATTTTTTTAAAATGAAATACCAATAATATATAATGTGTGTGTGTGTGTGTGTGTGTGTGTGTGATTAGAATACTGTGGATGCTTTTTTTTTTCTCGTAAATCAAATAAAAAAGTTGCAACTTCAATTATTCTAAATTCATTACACATCATGAGCCGTTCCACGCCTTCTCCATACTTTTTAAAGTGGTATGCAGTGGTCTCATTTTAACCCTTTTGATCATCACTCAAAACTTTTCTTTTCAATGTTTTTGGAAAGGAACGAACAGTGGTCTCAAAATTCTTTCCAGAGCTGTATTAGGCAGCAAGTGAACATTCTATCCTCAGTTGATGTGTTAGAGGCAGGAAACATTTGCAGGTATAAGGATCTGAACGACTTTGACAAGGGCCACATTGAGATGGCTAAATGACTGGGTCAGAGCATCTCCAAAACTGCATCTCCTGTGGGGTGTTCCTGGTCTGCAGTGGTCACTACCTATCAAAAGGTTAAAGCAAGGATAAACTGTGAACAGGGTCATTGTGGCCAAGGCTTATTGATGAACGTGGGGAGCGAAGGCCAGCCGTTTGGTCCAATCCAACAGACAAGATAGTGTAGCTCAAATTTCTGAAAAAGTTAATGCTGGTACTGATAGAAAGGTGTCAGAACACACAGTGCATCGCAGTTTGTTGCTTTTGGGGCTGTGTAGCTACAGACCAGTCAGGGTGCCCATGCTTACCCCTGTCCAATGCCGAAAGTGCCTACAATGGACACGTGAACATCAGAACTGGACCACAGAGCAATGGAAGAAGATGGCTTTGTCTGATGAATTGTTTTCTTTTACATCACGTGGATGGCCGTATACATGTGCGTTGTTTACCAGGAGAACGCATGGCACCAAGATGCACTATGGGAACGAGGCAAGCCGGCGGAGGCAGTGTGATGCTTTAAGCAATGTTCTGCTGGGAATACATGGGTCCTTGTCATACATTTTTATAGTTTCATCTTCATCCGCTTATCCACTGTCGGGTCGTGGGGGGGCAGCAGCTCCAGCAGGGGAACCCAAACTTCCCTTGCCCAAGCTACATTTGCTAGCTCTGACTGGGGGATCCGGAGGCGTTCCCAGGCCAGTGTTGAAATATAATCTCTCCACCTAGTCCTGGGCCTACCCCGAGGTCTCCTCCCAGCTGGACGTACCTGGAACACCTCCCTAGGGAGACATCCTGGGGCATCCTTACCAGATGCCCGAACCACCTCGACTGGCTCCTTTCAATGCAAAGGAACAGCGGCTCTACTCCGAGTTCCTCACAGATGACTGAGCTTCTCACCCTATCTCTAAGGGAGATGCTAGCCACCCATTGTAATCTAGTTATTTCGGTCATGACCCAGCCTTCATGACCATTGGTGAGGGTAGGAACGAAAATTGACCGGTAAATTGAGAGTTTTGCCTTCTGGCTCAGCTCTCTTTTCGTCACAACGGTGCGATACAGCAAATGCAATACCGCCCCAGCTGCTCCGAATCTCTGGCCAATATCCAGCTCCATTTTTCCCTCACTCGCGAACAAGACCCAGAGATACTTGAACTACTTTACTTGGGATAAAACCTCATTCCCTACCTGGAGGAGGCACTCCATCGGTTTACTGCTGAGAACCATGGCCTCAGATTTAGAGGTGCTAATCCTTATCCCAACCGCTTTGCACTCGGCTGTGAACCGGTCCAGTGAGTGCTGGAGGTCACAGACCAATGATGCTTATCATTCGTGTGGATGTTAATTTGACATGTACCACATACTTAAACATTGTTATGCACCCTTTCATGACAATGGTATTCCGTGATGGCATTGGCCTCTTTGAGCAGGATAATGCGACCTGCCACCAAGCAAAAATGGTTCAGGAATGGTTTGAGAAAAACAACAAGCTCAAGGTGTTGACTTGGCCTCCAAATTCCCAAGATCTCAATCTAATCGAGTGTCTGTGGGATGTGCTGGACAAACAAGTTACAGGACTTAAATGATCTGTGGCTAATGTCTTGGTGCCAGATACCACAACACACCGTCAGAGGTCTAATGGAGTGCGTGTCTTTACAGGTTAGGACTGTTTTGGCTGCAAAAAGGGGACCTACACGATATTTGACAGATCATAATGTTATGGCTGATTGGTGTAAATATCTATAATATATATATTTACTGTATATATGGTAGATTTTTGATATTCAAGATCCACCAAGGCTGACATTTATCATATTTCTTATAATAGTGAGTGTCTTCTTCTGTCTCAGTTGAATACTCTAATGGCTGACCAACTGAAGGCGAAGTACTTGTGTAACCTGCATATTGTTGCTGGGGAGATGACCTATGACACCCTGAAAAGAGACAATATTTACTACACTCTGACGGGCAAGTCAGGGGAGACGGTGACAACAGAAGATGTGAGATACAACACACACACACACACACACACACATACAAACAAAATTACCCATTCGGTGCAGGCCTTATTACCAGTCACATTCTGACAAACTAATTGTCAATGAATGGACTACTTAATTTATACAAAGTTAATTCACATGAAGAATTTCATGGAAATTAACAAGAAATTGTATCATTATCATATTGTTCAAAGAGATTCCTCTCACTGATCAGTGCACTGTAAAAACATTGATTTTCCTAATGTGACACATGAGTTATAATGTACAATGTCTAGGTTCTGCAGTCAAAGGAATTTTTCAGGTTTCTGTCATAGAAACATTAACTTGAGACAAACGTTACATTACTGACATGCAATAACTTGCTAGGTTAGTTAGCTATATGTACCTCTTCTGACATGCATCTTAGCTTGTTTCATAAAGTAAACATTCTGCCACAAATTAAAAGAGACTGTGTCCAGGAATAACTCTGTAGTTCTCCATGTATTCTCCTTTGAATCAGCAGTACAGTGAGCAGCAATTGATGGGATTTGGAGCAGGAGACAGCTTCTTTATGAAAGCTAGTTACTAGATATCTTGCTAAATAATAGAATTATTGGAATAAAAATATAGGACAAATGGGGACATTTACAGTTTTCAGTAAGTTTTACAGGTTCACATGTCACAAGAGAAATATTGCTGTGAGAAAAAACATTGTAATTCCTTTACAGGATAAGCAGCTCAAGATCCGTATACATGGCAGCAGAAAGAAGGGGGGTGTCCTGCAGTCTGATGTCATCGCTTCCAATGGGATAATCCATATTATTAACAAGTTGATGGACAGTGTCTCACCGACAGTGGAGAGTAATAAAAAGGTCCACAGAAACCATAGAAAGAATTTGCAATGTGTAAAAAATACAATGTTGACATCCCAGAAAAGTTCTAATTTGATGTAACTTGTCATACTTGTTATTCCTTACAGGATAATCTGATGAAGATTGTATCAGGCAATGGGAAATTTTCCAAGTTCAAGGATTTATTAATGGTATTGTATTTTATATACATGTTATATATTAGATATTGTAATGAATATTTAGATGTTACAATGCCGTCCAGAAGTATTTCAACCTGAGGTACAGGTAGGGGAAAAAGTAATTGATCCTTTGCTGATTTTGTACGTTTGCCCACTGGCAAAGAAATTATCAGTCTAGAATTTTAATGGTATGTTTATATGAACAGGGAGAGACAGAATAACACCAAAAGAATCCAGAAAAACGCATGTCAAATATGCTTTGAATTGATTTGCATTTTAATGAGGGAAATAAGTATTCGACCCCTCTGCAAAACATGACTTAGTTCTTGGTGGAAAAACCCTTGTTAGCAAGCTTAGAGGGCAGGTGTTTCTTGTAGTTTGCCACCAGGTATCCACACATCTCAGGGGTGATTTTGTCCCACTCCTCTTTGCACATCTTCTCCAATTCATTAAGATTTTGAGGCTGACATTTGGCAACTCGAGCATTCAGCTCCCTCTACAGATTTTCTATGGGATTAAGGTCTGGAGACTGGCTAGGCCACTCCAGGACCTTAATGTGCTTCTTTTCGAGCTACTCCTTTTTTGCCTTGGCTGTGTGTTTTGGGTCATTGTCATGCTGGAATACCCATCTACGACCCATTTTCTCACCCAAGATTTGATGGTACATGGTCCCGTCCATCGTCCTTTTGATGTGGTGATGTTATCCTGTCTCCTTAGCAGAAACACACCCCCATAATGTTTCCACCTCCATATTTGACAGTAGGGATGGTGTTCTTGGGGTCATAGGCACCATTCCTCCTCCAAACACGGCGAGTTGTTGATGCCAAAGAACACTTTCACCCAGTTCTCCTCTGAATCATTCAGTTGTTCATTGGCAGACATCAGACGGGCCTGTACGTTTGCTTTCTTGAGCCGGGGGGCTTAGCGGGCGCTGCAGGATTTCAGTCCTTCACGTTGTAGTGTGTTACCCATTGTTTTCTTGGTAACAATGGGCCCAGCTGCGTTGAGATAATTGACAGGATCGATTGTGTTGTGTTGGGACAGCAGAGGCAACCCTTGCAAATAACTTGTTGGCATAGAAGTGGCATGTAAAAGAAGTTTTGGAGAACTTATGAAATTCTCCAACTGTGATGCTTGGAGAATTTCCTGCCACTAGAACAATCCTACTGTTTGTGTATGGGGACACAATTCAAATGTGTTCTTTTCCAGGCATTCTCATCAAAGTTGCAGTTATTTTAAATTTCTCATTTCTCTTTTCCCATCCTGATGGATGACTAATGGAATTTTGTTTGATGTGTCACCTGATATTTATTCCCAAGTTAAACAAGATTTTATGGATGACAACTTAAGAGTTAATATACATCAATCACAATTTGTTCATAGGATTTTCTAGGGGTGCCAATAATTCTGGAACGCATATTTCATAATAATATAATTAAAAAACATTCAAGCCATGTAATTCTTAACTAACCTGTTCATATGGATTATTAATTAATAATTTTAATTTATAACAATAATTTCTTGGCAATTAAATTGATTTGACCTCTACAGAAAACCGAAGTTGATTTAGTATTGAAGGGGAATGTGCCCTCCACCATCTTTGCCCCCACCAATGCTGCCTTTGATGCTATGAAGGAGGGACAACTGGACTATCTCAGATCTGTAGAGGTAGGGAATGTGTTGTTGTGTGTTTACACACACAAACTCAGGAATGTACAATCACACTGACAATTGCACACAAACACACACACTCACACAATTTTTGTAATGCTTGTGATGTCCCTGACAGTGTAATGTGCATAAATGGTTTCTTTTTTCTGATTTCAGGGTAGCACAAAACTTCTGGCATTTGTGAGGAATCACGTGGTTTCCTCATACCAGGTGATTTTGTGTGCTAGGCCAACATTTCGTGTGCTAGGACCCAAACCAGAGAATTCCAAACATTTTATACTTCTGGAATTTATTTATTAACGTATTAGTCTAGTAGTGCTGCTCTACATTCCCATGTGTCTTGGAACATATGAAATCTTTGAAAGTGAAAATCTAAATCAAGGGAGAACAGCAGTACTCTGAATTGCTTTATAGATGCCCTGAACCACAAATTGTATCCTATGTTGGATGTTCACCTCTGTGTTTAAATGCATTTGTTGTTTTTCATCGTTTGAAGCTGGATGTTTATAATGCTGTGTCCAGCCACCAGGCTAGAACCATGGCCAATCATATGCTGTCCTTCAATGTGTCTGAAAATGTAAGTATGTATAAGACACAAAGAGTATAGAGTTTGTAAAGTGTGTAAGAATGTGGTGAGATGTGTATCTGATGACTTTGACAATCCCCAAAGGGCCAAATCCTGGTGAATGGCATAGCAGTACTGGAGGCCGACGTGGAGGCCAATTATGGATGCCTCTATTCCCTAGACGGAGTTGTGATCCCACCCTCCATTGAACCAATACTGCCCCACCGATGTGACATCACAGAAACCAAACTTGTCAGGGTGAGTTATAGTGACACTTCTATGTCCCCTACATTCACTTTAAAAGTTACTGGAGTCAAAATGGATGTAGATTCAGAACTTACTAGTTCTAATTGATCTAATTTGAGTGTTGTTCTTCATTAATGTCTTGCTGCCCAGGGTAACTGTGTCAGCTGCTTGAAAGTGACCAAATCCAGCTGCCCTTCCGGAGTCTCTACAGTAAGAACACACCCATAGTCAAACCCATATCATTAACAAATTATGCAAATACAGCTCCGGAAAAATTAGGAGACCACTGCACCTTTTGAAGTCGAAAAGGTAGGGTTTGAGTGAGGAACAGAAGGGTTCGAATTAAGAGACCATTTCAAAGTTAACGCTTCTGTTCCTCACTCAAAACTTTCCTTTTCTACTTTTTTGGAAAGGAAAGAAAAAGGTACAGTGATCTCCATTTTTTCCAGAGCTGTAGACATTTCATCCCTTTCACATGGTTCTTTTCTTAGCTTTGCATTGGTTGTTTATTTAATGCCAATGGTTGTGCTCCCAATGGTAACCAATTCCTTATATAGTACCCAGCCTTGACAAGAACCCTAGACAAAAGTGTACACTTCAAAGATATATCTGACATCCATGTTCTGTGTACAGATCTGTGTTTGTTTTGCTGACTTTTGCTTGTGTCTAGAACACCTTTGTTCGCGACTGTGTGTTCCGTGACAAGTTGGGGTTCAACATCCCTACCTATGGCTGCAGCCTTGTATGCAACAACACCATAACGGTATACACACACAAACACACCCTCCTATAAACATCAACTAAATGTTATGTTTTTTATTAGTCATATGCATGGGATACACTGCAGAAAAACACACAACGCAATGCTTTCTGGCAGGTTTCTACAAAAAAATGTGGACAAATAAACATGGAATAAAGAATATAAATTGATAAATAATTAATAATAATAATATTAACATCCACATAACACTATACACATTCTAATGACATTTATAATTTATCTAGATGTTTACAAACTGTGTCTACCAACTTATCTATAAAGGTCCAGACACTATGTTGTGTTTTCCTCACTCTCCTGTGCCTATTCTAATTTCACTTTAACCTCACACCTCAACCTTTGCAGACACAGTTGTGCTGTAAAGGGTTCTATGGGCCAGACTGCAGTCCTTGTCCTGGGGGATTTAACAATCCCTGCTCTGGCCATGGGCAGGTAAGTCAATTACAAGTCTATGATTATTTTTCAGGTAATTTGGTTATTTATAGTAAACATATCAAATTAATAATCTCAGCAACTCTTTACAGTAACTATTTACAGTACTTCTTAACAATTGCCACCACTTTATAGACAAATTATAGCTATATTAATTAGTGGGTAAGAAAAATAGGCTGAAAGTCTAGTGTTCAATAATCTTTTATATTTGTTTTATTTTCTGTGTATATTATCATTTTAAGGAGATGGCTTGAAATATTTGGTTACAAATCATCTTAACTTAGCTTATCTCAGAAAGCTTTCAACAACTTATTTTCACTTTTGTATTTTTGTATTATGTTATATATTGTATCCCACTCATCACAGTCTCAATCAAAATGAGGCCAAGGTGTACAGCTGGTTGTTTTCAGAGGGGTATGCTCTTTCTGTTTTAAGTTGTTAGAATACATTTTTAAGGTTTATATTTCTCATTTTTCCCCCTCGAAGATTTCAGTTTGTTTTTTTATTGACTTGTTCACATTATAGGACACATTAAAAATGGAAAAACTCCTGACATGATTTATCCTTGTCTCAGTCTTTTACATCAAAAAAACCTGGCATTCTAAAAGGGGTGTGTAGACCTTTTATTTCCACTGTAGGTAAGAAACACAGCTAAGCATCTCTTTTTTTGTTAACTGTTCAGTGTTTCTATCATTTGGTTAGTGTTCTGAGGGGATTGAGGGAAACGGTACGTGTGTCTGCGAGACCAACTTCAAAGGCTCCCGCTGCCACTACTGTTCTGACCCAAACAAATACGGTCCAGCCTGCACCAAAAGTATGCCTCCATTTGGACATTCAACAATATACCAACACAGGGACACATAAGTAGTGATAGAATAAATGTCTGTCTCATTTTCATCTCTCATCCTGTCAATAGCCTGTGACTGTATCCATGGAATATGTGATAACCGTCCCGAGGCTGACGGCCGTTGTAAAATAGACTCCTGCAAGCTGGGCTATACTGGTCAGTACTGTGAACGCCAGACTAAGCCCTGTGGCCCGTTGGTGACCTTTTGCCATGCTCACGCTGAGTGTGACTTCAATGGAGGTCCAGTCAAGTAAGTGTACAGGCCGATTTTCAAAACAGTTTAATTCTTGGCCAATAGCCATACCGCCAGATTGTCCCTCCGGAAGAGGCATGTTCTTAATGATAAAGAATTGTGGTACCTGCTTCTGCTGTAGATCTCCAACCAATTTGCATCAATCTGGCCTCAAAGTGACAATGAGATTATTCAGCTTTTAGAGTACAATTTAATTAAATAAAACAGCAATGTGTTAGAAATTTGTAATAATGTGATATTACTGACAAAACTCAACATTGTTTGGATAATTTTTTCAAATCCATCATGGTCTCCCTCATTATCACAACTTAGGTGTGTGTGTAAGCCTGGTTTCCAAGGCGATGGGATCACATGTGCGGATACGGACCCCTGTGCCCTGCCATTCCGTGGAGGCTGCGACTTGAATGTAATCACAGAAACCACACAGATATTACAAATAGCATTCACTGCTTCCGCATGTTTTCAATTAAACATTTCTAGATTGGTTTTGTCTTAGTGTTGGACTCATCACTGATGGTGCTCATCACTAACTCCTACAGGCCAAGTGTATAAAAACAGGGCCTGGCTCAAACACATGCCAGTGTTTGGCAGGATGGAGAGCCGACGAGGATGGATGCCAGCCTATCAATGACTGCTTGGGCCCTGACAGAGGGGGCTGCCATCCTAATGCTATATGCATCTATGTGGGCCCTGGACAGGTGAGAGAGTAAATTGACTAATCAATCAAATATATGGTCTCATGTAGCTCATTTGAAATGCCAGTGTGGTGGGTTCCTTTTCCACAGTGGGGACAGAACAAAAGTGTGTACCCCCACTACTGTAAGTTGTTTTTGATATGAGTGTCGGCTATGTAGATTTGAATCTAATCCTGTACATTATTTAAACCCAGTTAATCCTTAAAGTGATTCTAATTTCAACCACAGAGTGGCTGTGCGTGCAATCGTGGGTTCCGTGGTAATGGGATGGAGTGTGTGGCAAACAATCCATGCGTGACACAAAATGGCAGCTGCCACTATTTGGTGGGTGAGCAATACTTCTCTTTGGCTCACACAGGGAGCAGTGACCAATATGATCCTCACCTCATAATTTTTTATATGCGTTCTTTGCTACAGGCAAGTTGTCTCTATGTTTCTGGTGCATGGAAGTGTGTTTGCGATGATGGATACGCAGGTAATGGGGAAGTGTGCTATGGCACCGTGGGACAGGTAAGCAAATTTAAAGTAGCTGTGTGTGACTATTTGGGGACTGACATGCATACTCGTAATTGTTTATTATTTTATTTATTTGTTTTTAACCTTCACAATTTCTCTGCAGGTGTTGATGGTGCTTCCTGATGTCACTGAATTTGCTAAATGGGTGATGGTGAGTCCGACCTTTGACCTTTGTCAATTATCTCCATTTTACAGATATTAAGATTTCTTTGCATTATGTATGCTGTTGTTTAGATATGTTTGGAAACACTTCATTTTATGTGTGCTCATAGATATTTATTTTTCTTACTGTAAATTGTTGTAGATATGTTTGTGTGTTCCAATTTGTTAATGCAGGGCTGATCCGAAATGAATAAAAAAATGATTTACTGTAATCTGTTACATTACAAGCAAAAATACTGTTTTATTTTTTGTATGATCACTTCCTGGATATTGTTTATATAAAAAAAAGATTATGTGAGCTAAATAGTTATGGCTTGTTGCATGTTTTATTTGTTATTTTATTGTCTTATAAACATTGCTATTCACACTTAAAAGTTGTGTGTGATCAGCATACACGCAAAGGATTCATCTTTTTCGGACTTCAGATAGAACTTATTTAGTTAAGCTACAGTGGATATAAAAAGTCTACACACCCCTGTTGAAATGTTTTTCCACTTTTAATGTGACCTATAATGTGAACAATTCAGTTGAAAAACTAGCTGAAATCTTCGAGGGGGAAAATGAAAAATACCTTGCAATAACGTGGTTGCAGAAGTGTGAACACCCTCTTGTAACTGGGGATGTGGCTGTGTTCAGAATTAACCAGTCACATTCAAATTCATGTTAAATAGAAGTCATAACACATCTGTCATCATTTAAAGTGATTAATCACAAATAAAGTTCAGCTGATTTGACATTTTCTTTGTGCATCTCAGAGCAAAAGCCATGGTCAATCAATCAATCAATCAAATGTATTTTATAAAGCCCTTTTTACATCAGCAGTTGTCAAAAAGTGCTTTCACAAAACACCTGGCCTTAAACCCCCGGGAGCAAACAACAATAGTGATGGACTTCAGTGGCTAGGAAAAACTCCCTAAGAGGGCCAAATTTAGGAAGAAACCTAGAGAGGAACCAGGATCCGAGGGGTGACCAGTCCTCTTCTGGCTGTGGGGGGTGAACTTATTAATAGTCCAAATTTTAATAGTTCAATGCATGTGGGCTAAGCCCAGAATCTATTTAATCCAAGTCCAGATTTTTGCGGAGTGAGTGGACTTCTTGTTTTTATTGTAAATGTACTAAGACAGTGATCCGATATTCCAAGATTCCTAGATCTAAGGTATGATTGTGGCTGTGCGTTGGGCCGTTTGAGTCAAATATCGCTTCAAAGGCTTTTTGAAGAGGGTCATTTGACTTTTCCATATGAATATTGTAATCGCCAAAAATTAGAATACTTTCTGCCATTACTACAAGGTTAGACAAGAATTCTGGAAACTCATTGAAGAACATTGTATATGGCCCGGGCGGCCTGTAAATAGTGGCTATGTAAAACGATTTATCAGTCTGGTTAACTTTCATGAGCAAGACTTCAAAAGAATGAAAACCAGTGATGTGTTTAAGAGTAAATTTATATTTACTGTTGTAGATATTAGCAACACCCCCTCCTTTTCGGGATGCATGGGGGATATGATCACTAATATAGCCAGGAGGAGAGGCCTCATTTAGGGCAGTAAATTCATCAGTCTTCAGCCATGTTTCACATAATCCAATAACATCAAGTTTATGATCAGAGATCAATTCATTTACTGCAATTGCCTTTGGAGCAAGGGACCTAACATTTAGGAGTCCCGTTTTGAGACGCAAGGTAATATAGTCATTTGTGACCGAGGTGGAGGAAGGTTTTATCTTAATAAGGTTGCTATTGTTAGCGCTTCCTTGTTTGACGTTTCTCAGCCTGGAACGAGTCACAGTCGCAATAGGCAACGCTGTACTAACAAGTCTGGCTATGCTATCGGCAGACTCCACTATGTTAGCAGGCTGGTTAACAGCCTGCAGCCTGTCCTGCACCCTATCTCATGGTGAGACTAGAGGAGTGAGACTCCTGTCAATCTTCCTAGATAAAAGAAGAGCACCACTCCAGCTAGGATGAAGTCCATCGCTCTTCAGCAGATCAGGCCTGACCCAATTTCTGGGTGAGTCCCAAAAAGAGAGCCAGTTATCCACAAAGTCTACCTCCTGCGACGGGCAGAACTGAGTTGATTGAGTTGGGCAAGTCTGCTGTAGAGCTCGTCACTACCCTTAGCTGGGAGGAGGCCAGAGACAATTACTCGATGCCGACACATCTTTCTAGCAAGTTTACACGCTGATTCTATGTTCTGCTTCGTAACCTCTGACTGTTTCATCCTAATGTCGTTGCTGCCAACGTGAATAACAATATCCATGTACTCTCTATACTTGCCAGTTTTAGACTTTGCTAGCACCAACCCCAGACAGCTACGTTGGTGGCTCTGCCCCCTGGTAAACAGTGTACAATCGCTGGCTGATTTTTTTGTCTAATACTGCGGGTAATGGAGTCGCCGATGACTAAAGTTTTAAATTTTTCCGGGCCACCAGTAGAAAATGCCTGTTGATCATTCCCCTCCGAAGACGGCTCGGGTCTTCACTCGGACTTCAGTGGGGAAAACCTGTTGAAAATCTCAGTCGGCTCTAGCAGCAACCCAGGTTTAACTGGTCGATGGTATTTCTTCCCAGTGACCAAGAGAAAGTTCTTGCCCGGTTGCGGGAGCTGTGCTGGGGGGCTAACACCATGATTGTTTCTTCCTGGTGGCACAGATGCAGTTTTTCCCATTTCTACACCAACATAATCCTTACCTGACATTTGCGTCTGAAGCCGAGCCTCTAACTCTGCAATCTTTACTGAAGACGACAGTTCTCCGTCGTGAAATAGCTACAAGTGCAGTGAAATGGCATAATAATGGTACGTAGCTTCGGGTAGGTAATTGCAAGCAGCGTACAGTACGTCAATAGAGGTTGGTTCGCTGTGAGCTTCCAAAGCATCAGAGGGATCTTTTTTTTTTTTTTTTTAAAGATATCAGTCAAGAAGGGTACCAAATAATTTCCAAAGCATTAGATATACCATGAAACAAAGTGAAGACAGTCATCATCAAGTGGAGAAAATATGGCAGTACAGAGACAAAATTGATGAAAAGACAAGAAGAAAACTGGTCAGGGAGGCTTCCAAAAGGCCTACAGCAATATTAAATGAGTTGCTGGAATTTCTGGCAAGTACTGGCTGTGTGCTACATGTGACAACAATCTCCCGTATTCTTCATATGAATAGGCTGTGGGGTAGGGTGGCAAGACGGAAGCCTTTTCTTACAAAGAAAAACCTCCAAGCCTGGCTGAAGTTTGCAAAAGCAAACATCAAGACTCCAAAAAGCCCGTAGGAAAATGTGTTATGGTCTGATGAAACCAAGGTTGAACTTATTAGCTAAAATTCCAAAAGGTATGTTTGGCCCAAAACAACACTTCACATCACCCAAAGAAGATGAAGAGGAAGTTCACCTTTCAGCACGACAACGACCCAAAGCACACATCCAAATCCACAAAAGAATGGCTTCACCAGAGGAAGAGTAACGTTTTGGAATGGCCCTGCCAAAGCCCAGACCTGAATTGAACATCTCTGGGGTGATCTGAAGAGAGCTGTGCACAGGAGATGTCCTCTCAATCTGACAGATTTGGAGCACTTTTGCAAAAAAGAGTGGGTAAATATTGTCACGTCAAGATGTGCCATGCTAATAAACTCCTACCCAAAAAGACTGAGTGCTTGCTACAACAAGGTATTAGTTTAAGAGTGTGCACACTTATGCAACCAGGTTATTGTTTTTCATTTCCCCCCTCAAATATTTCATCTTATTTTTCAATTGAATTGTTCATGTTATAGGTCACGTTAAAGGTGGAAAAGGTTCTGACATGATTTATCTTTGTCAAATTTTTTTATATCACAAACACCTGGCATTTTAACAGGGGTGTGTAGACTTTTTATATTCACTGTATTTGTCTACAAATAGCTGTAACATAGCACTGCTTTTAAGAGAGAAATAAATATTTTGCCTAATACATTTGTAGAATATTAAACTTCAGTAAAATAAACAGAGAATATTCAAAGAGAGACGATAGGATATGTTTGCAATTTAGTTTTTCTATCTCTCCTAAAATAATGTAGATATACATTTTTGATTTACATTTAAAGAATTAGCTTGCAAAGTAAGCTGAATCTCCTATTGAATACTGTAACCCATGTGATATGTAGCTTATATTATTTGTATTATGTTTTAATAATAGCCTAATTAAGTTTTCATTCATCTGGGAGTATTGTGCATTCATCCATTGACTTCATGCATTCAGTGAGGGGTGATTGGCACCTGGGATCCAATTTGGTACCAACGCTGTGCGTTGGTCTGTTGGCAGGTTAAGTTGGAAAACAGGGTAAAGAAAGGTAAATATTCTCTAAATAGTTTTCTCTTCTTCAGTTTATAATTCTGACAATGGAACAATGTAATATATGCCTATTTAGGAAAAGTCATAGAAGGAGGAGGGTGTTCAGTGAGTGAGTGTCAAACTAATTAAAACTCAAAACTGAAGTAAGTACAGATACAAAATTCTCTTGGCAAAATGTTGCATTTCATTTACTTGCAAGGTTGCAAAGATCCGTCAAAAGCCTACAAAATAAACCTGTGAGGAACCTCTGAGGAAACGAGAACTAAGTATTGATATAGTTAAAAGGGGTGTGGGAAGATATTACACAGCGGTACCATACGTAGGTTTTACCCAAAGGGCGGGCTGTCCCACCACTTATTCCAAGGACACTGTATGCAACCTATTCAATGCAGAAGGGACACCCACCATCTGGACAAAGAACAGATACACTGATGGTTTAAACTGTAAGACAGATTGATAGATTGACAGAGGACCCAATGATCTACCAATACCATTCAATGATGACCATGCAGTCAGGGGTACTTAAAGGGATAGTTAGTCTAAAAATCATATTTATCTCAAAGTTCCCTTATCAAAAGTTAGTCTTGTATGGACATAGAGTAATCTTTTCCAACCATCCATTATTCCGCTTTTTCCATCGCTGTAATTGGCGTTCTTGGCATTGTGCAAATTCATGAACGGAAACTGTACGTCCCACTACAGCAAAGCGGCATTGCAATCAGAAAACTACTCCAAACCACTCAACTAAGACTAGTGGTGTTGTTTAACTCAAAGAACATGACGATATTGTATTCCTCACATTATTATTTTTTTATGTTTCATGATATATTTGTCATTTCAAATAAACAGGTTCTTCCTGTGTCAACAGGTCAGTTTTGTTCTTAATTGCATCTGCTTGCGCGTGCTTTCGGGAAGAGAGGCCTTTGCCACGCCTTTAATGCAGCTGTCTTCAGTTGTTGTTTGTTCGTGGGTCTTTCTGCCTCCATTTTTGTCGATCGGGTTGAGATGGTGATTGACTTGGCCATTGCAGAATATTCCACTTCTTTGCTTTAAAAAACTCCTGGGTTGCTTTTGCAGTATAGTTTGGGTCATTGTCCATCTGTAAAGTATAGCACTGTCCAATCAACTTCGCTGAATCTGAGCAGAAAATATATGCCTATACATTTCAGAATGTATTTGTCTGCTTCTGTCTTCTGCCACATAAACACAAGTGACCCAGTGCCATTGGAAGCCATGCATGCCCATGCCATCACACTGCCTCCACTGTGTTTTACAGATGTGGTATGTATGGAATCACGAGCCATTCCAAGCCTTCTCCATACTTTTTTCTTCCCATCATTCTGGTACATGTTGAGCTTAGTTTCATCTATCCAAAGAATGCTTTTCCAGAATTGGGCTTTTTAGATATTTTTTGGCAAAATCTGGCCGTTCTGTTCTTCAGGCTAATGAACAGTTTTTCCCTTGTGGTGAAACCTCTGTCTTTGCTCTTGTGAAGTCTACTCTTTATGGCAGACTTGGATAAAGATATGCCTACCTCCTGGAGAGTGTTTTTGATTTGGCTGGATGTTGTGAAAGGGTTTTTCTGCAACTGTTGTCAACCACCACTGTTGTCTTCCGTGGATGTCCAAGCCTTTTTGGGATGCAGAGCTCACCAGTGCGTTATTTGTTCTCAGAGTGTACCAAACTATTGATTTGGCCACTCCCAATGTTCCTGCTTTTTTTGCAGACGATCTGTTTCACTTGCATTGAGAGCTCCCTTGACTGCATATTGTGACAGCAATATGCCACACCTGGAATCAACTCCTGACCTTTTACCTTGTTAATTGATGCAGAAATAACAAATGAAAAGGCCACAACTGTCCATGAAACAACATTTGAGTCAATTGTCCAATTACTTATGGTCCCATGAAAAAGAGGGTGCTACATATTAAAGGGCCGTAATTCTTAAACCTTTATTCCAAATTGAATACCTTAAAATTAAATCTGAGACTCTGCACTTTAATTATTTAACTCTAACTTGAATATATTATGGTAAACCGAAAATTAAAAAAACCTGTGTCAATGTCCGATTGTTTCCGGACATATTACACAATGTCCTATTAATTCTGTAACTCACAAATACGTCTGCAAAATGCTGGTATGTGTAAAGTATGCATGCCACTTAATTTTTTCTTGCATTGTATTTCTCAGAAATTTATTCTTTTCTTTGGATAGAGATAGTGGGAACGATAGATGAGAGAGATTTAGCTAAAAGATCAGTGGATATGATTCGTTCTGACTGCGGAACTCTATAGTTCAACTTTTTGTGTTTTATTTTGTCTTTTTCTCCCAGGACACAGGTATGTACCAGCTGCCGAGCATAATCGGTCAGAACATAACTGTACTAGTGCCATCCACAGCAGCCGTGGATAAGATGAACAAAGAGGACAAGGACTATTGGACAACAAAGGGAAACCTGCCCAGTTTCATCAAGTAAGACATGGGTCATAATCATTAAAGGATTAATCCACCTCCAGAAACATAAATCATGACACTCTAATCAAGACTTTATTCTATCAGTGGGTAAATAAACGCAACTTTTCACCATGATTTAACTTCCAGGGGATTATCACCTTTACTGACCTACTTAATGTATCAAGTATTCACGTTAGCTATTATACATTTGTGTCAAATACTTATCAACACAATCTAGAACAATCAATGTCACCCGTTTGAAACACGCTGCAGACATTTTGTTAGAGTTCATATTCATTTCTGTTTTCCTAGCGCTTGTAAATTCCAGTTTGTCTGGTGTTTGGATGTTATTTTACGTTTTAATTGCGCTCGTAACATTTTATACGTTATAATAGCGTATGTAAGATATGTTGGGTTTAGGCATTTTGTAATGTATCATACATTTTGGTGGCGCATTGTAATGTAATCTAATGTAACATCACAGATCATACGAAATCATGTGCATGGATTTTCATATAATAGTCAGGTAGTGTCCTGAGACCATGCTGAGCATTCATAGCAAATCTAGATACCTAACCCCTAACAAAATGGCAATCTGAGAAAAATCTAGCAATACCATTACTTATAGAAACGTTTTAAAGTAATGGAAAAACTAACGTGGCTCATGCCCTTGAGGTATTGTACTAATTGCATTGCATGGATTTACCCCAAAGTAAACCCCAGATTCTGGAAATAATGGAGACCTTAATGCATATTATTCCATAACAACAAACAGCAAAATTAACATTAATATACTTGCAGAAATAACATTTTATTTCATTTTAATAAGCAAATTCATGTTTTCTCAACTTCCCATTAAATCTGCTGGTTAGTTCTATGAGGGACACAACAGTTTGTTGTTATAAATGTTCGGTAGTCAGAATTACAAATTAATATAATTTAAATGCTAATTTGCTGTCTTGGTCCTGATAAAACATGTGGTCCAATGAACTTGAAACCCTAATAGAACACTGTGTTTTACCATGAGATCGGCAAGAGAAAACAGCCGCTGTAGTTAAAATATCCATCTTCCACTGTGTCTCAAAACGCCATGTAAATCACCATGTAAAATCATTTCTGAAAAAAGATAAATCCAGCCTTAGCCTTGACAAGAAGCCATTTTGTTGCATGTAGTTACTTAACTGGCCAGTGATCTGCCAAGAATAAAAAAAACTAGTCTGAAAGAATCAACCATAGGGCTGAAAGGGCCAGAGCAGGAAGCATTGTCTCTTGTAGACTTTTGGATTCTAGATACATATTGACAATTTTTCCTTCTTCAATTCATCTGCTGATGAGAACATCATTAAAAGATATCCAATGGCTTGATCAAAAGGACAACCACAACAACATAGACAATTACTTGAAGCCTCATGATTACCTGAGGCTTTGCAGAATGAAATAAAACATGACTACATACATCAATACACATTTTGGCATAGCAGAGTGAATGGTCTTACAAGCAAAGCCCGCTCCCGCACTTCAACTGGCAATTTATGCGTGAAACAATATCTCACTCACCTACAAATCTGTCAATAGATTTTTTTTGTTTCTGTTGAATAATCATTTGCCAAAATGTTCTGGTGCAGGCATTGAGATTCTCCCACTATGATAATACACATTTTTGATTTTACCATGTTAGGAATCACATGATCCTAGGTATCTACTCGCTGGCTGACCTACGCAACACATCCTCCACCTTGCTGATCACATCCCTTCTAAAGAAAGCTCTTCAAGTTACTACCATCAATGAGGTGAGTAAAGGTGCACTTTATCTCTCTAGAATAATGTTGATGGCAATTTAGTGCTGTGTGGCACATGACCAGAAGTTAACCCTGTATTATTTGTCAGCTCACAGCGATTGGAGGAGCCACCATAACAACTGCAAATGTGGCTTCAATCAATGGAATGATCCACATAATTGACAGAGTTTTGGTCCCAGAGAGAGGTCTCAGTGAGGGGTTACTGGAGTTGCTTGGACAGAGGCCAGAGTTCTCTCTGTTCAGAAGTTTCCTTATTGTATGTATACTATGGGACGTCAGTATTAATTGAATACGCATCAGTATAACTAGAATTTGTGCTCTTAAAAAGCATGCTCTTTTCGGTGAATTTTCTCATATTCTTATCATTGATCTTGCAATGTCTGTCTCCATTTAATTCCAGCTTCACAACCTGACAGATGAGATAGAACAGGCTTCGGCTTACACAGTGTTTGCTCCAACAGACGGCGCCGTACTTGAGTATCTCAAGAATACCGCTTTAGACAATATGGTACTGGTTTGTGATGTTGTAAGATTGTCTGTGTGTGATCCTGGTTTGAATATATTTGTGTGAACACTCAAATAGAAAAAATCAAATTCTGGTTTAGAGGTTAGGTTTTGGCAAAAACTTAGAATTGGGGTTAGTGTTTTAGTGTATAGGGAAAATATGTAAAGATTTTTCTGGTCCCCACAATTATAGAAAAACAATTGTGTTTGTGTGTGTGAAACCAAACAACCCTAATATCAGTGCATATATTTATGTTTATGTGCAGTATGTATGTATGTGTTTGTAAGTTTGTGTTTGTGCATGCATGTGCATGAGCATGCATGTGTACGCCAATATGTATTGTATGTAAGCAAATCTTTTTCCATACAATGCATTGGTTCCCAACTCCAGTCCCTTATTGTAGCCATCCCCAGACAAGCATATCCAATTCTACTCACTGAGTTGACAAGTGAAATCATCAAGACATTCCAGGTGTGCTTGGATTAGAGCTAGGAATCACTGATGTAATGTATGAACTGAACAGTACTGTGTGTGTTTTGGTTTTCAGGACCTGAATATGACACGGTACCACATTGTTCTCTCTGAGCGGTTAATGAGTACAGACCTGCAGGGAGGAACCTACAAGGAGAGTATGCTGGGTTTTTCTTACCAGCTAGGCATCTTACCAAGGGATGGCAAGGTATTTATTTATGCTCTGTCAATTCTTTTATCGTGTTCCTCATTTGTTGTGTCTGCCATTTAAGTGTTTTAAGTGTATTAGTGTTCTCCTAATGTGGTGAACCATTCTTCTGTTCCTTCTTTTGATCTCTCCTCTTCTCTCCTGTTTTCATCTATCATCTTTTCTTCTAGTTGTTTGTGAATGAGGCCCAAGTAAATGTGTCAGACATCCAGAGTGGTAAAGGGGTGATTCATGGCTTATCTGCAGTTCTGGAGATCATCAAAAATCGGTGCGACAAACAGCAAATCAAGACATTCCATGTATGAGACTAATCCATACTATTTTATCTCTATACTCTACTCTAAACATTTCGCATAAATTCTAAGCTATTAATTCATTTAACTTTTGTCTACAGGGAACATGTCAAGACTGCTTTTACCCAGAAGAAAACCCCTGCCCGACCGGATCTACTCCAATGGTACAAGATCTATCATATCCAGCTTCTACAGTATAGATGATTCAGAATGTTTCATGATTAACTCACTGTATTTTTTCCCTGCAGACACTGTTTAGGAAGAAGTGTATGTTTAGTCGGGTCTTCCAGGGTGAACGGCTGCTCAGCATTGGCTGCAGGACCATTTGCAGGAACAGTACAATTGTATGTCAAGACAACATTGGCTTCACTGTGTTTGAATTCACATGTATGGTATATATAGAGATAAATATAATATCCATAACTGATATCAGGACTGCTGGTTTCTACTGGCCTCTACAGTACTTGTTACTACTTTAACCACACAATTAAACAACACTTCAATCTATTTTCCCAGCTAAAGAGATCAGTAACTGTGGATAAATGATAACCTTGGCTGCCGGGGTCATACTCATGCCCATTTCATGTTTTTTGACCCCCCCAAAATCTCTTCTGTTTCTGACATATTTCCTTAATATTTGTCAGTATATTTCACTCATACTTTGCAAGTCAACCGGCTGGAACTGGGGCACTGCGTTGCATAAACAAGTGTTGTGCGCTACTAAAATGCACAATTTCTGTTGGTCAAACGAAAATGCTTCACCTTCTTCCTTGGAAGTCACACATACAATCACCTCAGACAAACAGTAAAAGGCATAGGCATGCAAAATCCCTCCGTAATTTTCTTGATGCTAATATTCAGTTCTGTTGTTTCATGTAATTGATTAAAATATTTCACTTATTGAATCCACATGTAATACCAGTGTTCATAAATAGCCTTGGACCTGGTAACTTTACAACATGGTCATTTTAACAAGGCACACATTAGTCTAGTTTATTTCTATGTTTATTCCTACCTGGTATGCCCTAAAGGCTACACTGAATCAAGTTTTTTCTATCCAAAAATGTGTTAAATTATATATGTGTGATTAGAATATACATACACAGGAACCAGCAAATCCAATGAACATAAAACATACGAAACATTTTATCTCCTGATATCAGGTAAAGCCCCCGGTTAGTTGAGGTGCCCCATTTTAGGGGTATGCCCTGTAGGTTGGGAACAGCTGCTTTAGTTAATCTTAAAGTAAGTGTTGGCGTGTGCCCCTGTGAGTGACTCTTACTTCCCCTGTAGTTGCGGAATTGCTGTGACGGATTCTATGGGGAGCAATGTGAGCAGTGTCCAGGGCCCAAAGGCCAGCCCTGCTATTGGAACGGCGTGTGCCAGGATGGGACCAATGGTACAGGGATGTGCCAATGTAACAAAGCATTTAGTGGGACTGCTTGTGAAACTTGCCAGGAGGGCAAATACGGCATTCACTGTGACCAAGGTAATATTAAAAACATACTGTAACATACTCTTGTAATATAGTATCCACTGTAATCAAGATATTGTTTTAGTAAAAGCTTATTGAAGTAGCCTTGGGCGATCTAACCTCCTGTACTGCTGCAGCATGGGTTAAAATTCAACCCACTGATCTTATAGCAATCGCTTTCTGTATTTCCACACTGTGCAATAGTTTATTCAGGCAATAAGTTACAAAGGGATCTGGTATATGGCTAATATATCACAATTACATTCTGTTCTAAGGCATGACACAACATAGTGCCTGAAAAGAATTTAGCAGTGGTATATTGATCATTTTCCACAACTGCTGTGTTGCCTTATTTGCATTTCAACAAGAAACCAATGTTAATATTAATTTTCATATTGTAGAAGAAAATCTTTGGTATCCAATACCATGAAAGGGTTTCAGTTAGCACCAATTGTTATTCAGAGTTTGGAACACCTGGTTTATAATATCTCTCATAGCATCCACTGTGACTAAGGCTCTGTCAAATTATAATATGGTATTGACTATAATTCTCGTTATATAGAAACACAATCAGTCTATAGAAACACAATAAGAATATATTCTTCAATAAAGCAATACTGTAATACTATCTCTCTGCAGACTGTAAGTGTGAAAATGGCAGATGCAATGACGGTATCCATGGAGATGGGACATGCGAGTGTGACGCGTATTGGAGAGGGGTCACCTGTAATGAAAGTATGATCACTACGATAGTATATTTTGCATTTTTTATTATTTGAAATTAGCATATTGAGTGCACTCCATAAGAATGTGAAGAATTGTGAAGAATTGCATTTCTTCTTTTGGCTCTATACCCTGAAAGGATGGATTTTAAATGACTAAACAATTACTATATGCTTAAAGTATGGGTTTTAGTACATTTTAGTGTATTTGTGTACATTTTACAATTGTTGTCACCATTCAGAAAAGAAGACTTTGTATTATAAAAGAAAATGTAAAGAACCTAATATATTTGGGTTCAAGGTCTATTATAATGTCAGCTTAATGATCTTAAGTATCTGTTTGCCATTCGTAAAACATTGTGTCACCAGTAGAAATACTACTATTAAGTGATATTGAGGATTATTATTTTTTTATCTAGATGGTAGGTTAACATCTAATATTCTTAACATTTTTGCTGGAGTTATATGTAATATTTATTAAGCAACATTCACTACTAATTATTTTCCCATACTGCATAGTTAATTTTGAGTAGCACCAATGACATTCCTTATTTAGAACCACCAGAAGACAGAATAGAATGACCTACTAAAATGGTGTGATTACCTAAATATATAGCAAAGACACTTTCTCTCAGTAACAATTTGTCACTGAAGAAATTGTTATTGAGGTCATTTTAATTTGGTGATGTGTTATTGGAGGAAATGTTTAATGTCCTTGTATGTCTCACAAATCAAAAGTTATGTGATCAATCCTTTCAAATTGTGTTCATGAAAATAAAATGTTTTTCCTGTTTTCTATGTTTCAGAGTTCACTAAAGAAAACTGTGGTGACAGAAAGTGTCACACTAGTGCCATGTGAGTGAACGTTTCTCACTGATCTATGATCAAATGACATGTGAATTGGTGGAACTGTTCTCACTTCCCGTTTCAATCTGTTTTACAGTTGTGTACTAGAAATCGGTATAGGCACTTCCTGTAAATGTTTGGCGGGGTTTGAGGGCAACGGCACTGACTGCAAAGGTATCCTTCCCGTTAAACCCAAGAACATTCACATAATACTATAATACTGGAAAAATACTACAACCCGTTTCCAGAAAAGTTGGGACACTGTGTAAAATTAAACAGAATGTAATTATGTGCAAACCATTTTAACCCTGTATTCAATAGAAAATAGTACAAAGACAACATATCAAATGTTGAAACAGAAATGCTATTATTTCTTGAAAGAGATATGCCCACTTTGAATTTGTTGCCAGCAACACATTTCAAAACAGCTAGGACAGGGTGGAAGATCAACTCATCTCATTTTCATCCGCTTATCTGGTCGCGAGGGCAACAGCTCCAGTAGGGGACCCCAAACTTCCCTTTCAAGAGCTACATTAGCCAGCTCTAACTGGGGGATTCTGAGGTATTCCCAGGCGAGTTTGGAAATATAATCTCTCCCCCTAGTCCTGGATCTATCCCAAGGTCTCCTCCCAGCTAGACGTGCCTGGAACACCTCCCAAGGGAGACATGGAATCCCCACTTGGAACGAGTCTGACTTACTACTGAGGACCCGGACACAACTGTCGCTTTGGACGTACAGGAATTGGATAGACTTAAGAATGGACCTCCTCACCCCATTCACCCGCAGCACCTCCCACAATATCTCCCAGGGGACCCGGGCAAACGCCTTCTTCAAATTCACAACACATCTAGACTGGAAAGGAATACTCCCAGGCCCCCTCCAGGATCCTTGCAAGAGTAAAGAGCTGGTCGGTTGTTCCCCGACCAGGAGGGAATCCGCATTGTTCCTATTCAATCTGAGGTTCGACTATCTGCCGAACCCTCCTTTCTAGCAGCTTTGAGAAGATTTTCCCAGGGAGGCTGAGAAGTGTGAAACCCCTGTAATTGGCAGTCCGTTAGAACACAGCTTCCTGCCGCAGCTTCGGCAATGGAAGCTTTGAACATCGACAACTCAGGATCAATGCTCCAAACCTTGATAGGGATGCCAGAGAAGCTCGGCCGGAGGTGTGAGTTGTAGATATTTCAGACGGGGCCTCCTCCTGACGTTCCCAGGTCACCGGCACTACCCGTTTGGACTTTCCAGGTTTTGTCCAGAGTCTTCCCCCACTCCCTGACCCAACTCACCATCAGATGGTGCTCGCTTGACAGCTCTGCCCCTCTCTTTACTCGTGTCCAAACATGCGGCCTTAGATCCGATGACACGATCACAAAATCGATCATCAACCTTCGGCCTAGGGTGCTCTGGTACCACCTACACTTATGAGAATCCTTATGTTTGAACATGGTGTTCGTTCTAGATAATCCATGAATAACACAGAACTCTAATAACAAACAACCACTCGAGTTTAGATCAGGGAGGCCATTCCTCCCTATCAGCCCACTCCAGGTGTCTCCATCATTGCCCACGTGTGCGTTGAAGTCTCCCTGCAGAATTATGGAGTCCCCTACTGGAGCCTCATACAGGAATTCATTCAGGGTCTCCAAGAAGGCCAAATACTCCCAACTGGTGTTCGGGGCATACGCACAAATAAAAGTCAGTTTAACCCCCCACAACCCATAGGCGTAGGGAGGCGACCCTCTCATCCACCGGGATAAACTACAACATAGTGGCACTCTGCCGGGGACTTGTGAGTATCCCAACCCCCCCGCCCGGCACCTCACACCCTGGGCAACTCCAGAGAAGAATAGAGTCCATCCCCTATCCAGGAGTACGGTTCCAGAACCAAGACATTGCAGGGATGTAAGCCCCACCAGATCTAACTGGTAGCTCTCCACCTCCCTCACAAGTTCTGGCACCTTCCGCCACAGAGAGGTGGCGTTCTACCTCCCCAGAGAGCCAGCCCATGTCGCCTGGGTCTGGTCCGCCGAGGCCTCTGGCCTTCACTGCCACCCATATGGCAGCACACCGACCCCAGTGGTTCCTCCCATGAGTGGTGGGCCCATAGGATGGAGAGGGGGGTGCCACATTGCTTTATCGAGCTCTGTGGCAAACCATGGTGGAACATCTCACAGCTAATTAGGTTAATTGGCAACAGGTCAGTAACATGATTGAGTATAAAAAGAGCATCCCAGAGAGGATGAATCTTACACAAGTAAAGATAAGGAGGGGTTCACCACTATGTGAAAGAAGGCAAATAGTTCCACAATTTAAGAATAAAATTTCTCAATTTGAAATTGTGGAATTTGGGCATCTCATCATCTACGGTACAAAATTCCATTAAAGGATTCTGAGAATCTGGAGAAATCTCTGTATGCAAGGATCAAGGCCGTAAACCAAGCCCTCGGGCACTGCATTAAAAACTGGATATCACTGCAGGGGCTTAGGAACACTTCCCAAATCCATTGTTTGTGAACACAATATGTCGCAACATCCAAAAATGCAAGTGAAATGGACTGCGGCAAAGTTGAAAACTGTCCAATGGTTTTATGAAACAAAATTTGAAATGATTTTTGGGAATCATGGGTGCCGCGACCTCCAGGATATAGAGTACAGGGACCGTTGGCTTCTCATCAGTGCACAGTTCAAAAGCCAGCATCCGTTATGGTATGTGGGCACATTAGTGCACAAGGCATGTGTGACTTGCATATCTGTGAAGGCACCATCAATTCTGAACAATATATACAGGTTTTGGAGCTACATACACTGCCATCCAGATAATTGCTTTTGCAGGGAAGGCCTTGCTTATTTCAGCAAAACAATGTCAAACCATATTCTGCACATATTACAACAGAGCATGGCTCTATAGTAAAGGTATTTTCAATTAATTATAGGGATAAATGATTTGCACGCAATTTCCAAACATTTTTCAAAACAGGGTTGTACTAAAATATAAAACATGACCATCCCAGAAAAAATAATGTCTAACAAATTGGTCTGTATGTGTGTCTGCATGCATGTACAGCAAAAGACGCTTGCAAAGACAATAATGGAGGTTGTAGTTCCCATGCTTTGTGTAAGAGGACTCTCCCAGGACACAGACAGTGTGTGTGCATCACAGGATATCACGGGGATGGGATGGTGTGTGTACGTAAGTGTACATTTTGTATATGCTCACTATGATGAAGCTAACCTAATGTTAAATATTTGCTCTTTCATTTGCTGTGGGTTGGGAAATAAATTAGAAAATTGTCAGAGATTGTTAGATAACTCCATAAACTCACTTATGTTAAAAATAGTTTTATTTTTCTCAGAAATCAACCCCTGTCTGGATGGTAAAGGAGGCTGCCATGTAAATGCTGATTGTATTCATACCGGACCTAACAAAGTATGCTATCAATTGGTCTGTCTGTCTGTTTGGGGAGCCAAGTCATTTCGCATGTCTGTTGGTCGAGGTTTTGTGATGTTTCTGTGTATTCTTTGTCCATCAATCAAATGGAAAACAATAACTCAACTATTTAATTTTATCTATCCAGACGTCGTGCGTGTGCAGTCAAGGCTACAAAGGAGATGGGAAAGAGTCTTGTATGGCTATTAACCTCTGTCGGAAGGTAAATCTCATCCCTTAACATCAGTTTTTATAGAAGTTGTTCTTGAAACCATTTGGAAATTCTTTATTTGATTTGTTAGAATTGTGTGTAAAAGTAAGGTACATTTCATGTATCTGTACTTGACAGCTTTTAATTATATACACTCATGTACAGTGGAGCAAAAAAGTATTTAGTCAGCCACCAATTGTGCAAGTTCTCCCACTTAAAAAGATGAGAGAGGCCTGTAGTTTTCATCATAGGCACACTTCAACAAAAAAAAATCCAGAAAATCACATTGTAGGATCTTTAATGAATTTATTGGTAAATAAGTATTTGGTCAATAACAAAAGTTCATCTCAATACTTTGTTATATACCCTTTGTTGGCAAAGACAGAGGTCAAACATTTACTGTAAGTCTTCACCAGGTTTTCACACACTGTTGCTGATATTTTGGCCCATTGCTCCATACGGATCTCCTCTAGAGCAGTGATGTTTTGGGGCTGTCGCTGGGCAACACGGACTTTCAACTCCCTCCAAAGATTTTCTATGGGGTTGAGATCTGGTTACTGGCTAGGCCACTCCAGGACCTTGAAATGCTTCTTACGAACCCACTCCTTCGTTGCCCGGGTGGTGTGTTTGGAATCATTGTCATGCTGAAAGACCCAGCCACATTTCATCTTCAATGCCCTTGCTGATGTAAGGAGGTTTTCACTCAAAATCTCACAATACATGGCCCCATTCATTCTTTCCTTCACACGGATCAGTCGTCCTGGTCCCTTTGCAGAAAAACAGCCCCAAAGCATGATGTTTCCACCCCCATGCTTCACAGTAGGTATGGAGTTCTTTGGATGCAACTCAGCATTCTTTCTCCTCCAAACACGACGAGTTGAGTTTTTACCAAAAAGTTCTATTTTGGTTTCATCTGACCATATGACATTCTCCCAATCCTCTTCTGGATCATCCAAATGCTCTCTAGCAAACCTCAGATGGGCCTGGACATGTACTGGCATAAGCAGGGGGACACGTCTGGCACTGCAGGATTTGAGTCCCTGGCGGCGTAGTGTGTTACCGATGGTAGCCTTTGTTACTTTTGTCCCAGCTCTCTGCAGGTCATTCACTAGGTCCCCCCGTGTGGTTCTGGGATTTATGCTCACCATTCTTGTGATCATTTTGACCCCACGGGGTGAGATCTTGCGTGGAGCCCCGGATTGTGGGACATTATCAGTGGTCTTGTATGTCTTCCATTTTCTTATAATTGCTCCCACAGTTGATTTCTTCACACCAACCTGCTTACCTATTGCAGATTCAGTCTTCACAGCCTGGTGCAGGTCTACAATTTTGTTTCTGGTGTCCTTTGACAGCTCTTTGGTCTTGGCCATAGTGGAGTTTGGAGTGTGACTGTTTGAGGTTGTGGACAGGTGTCTTTTATACTGACAACAAGTTCAAACAGGTGCCATTAATACAGGTAACGAGTGGAGGACAGAGGAGCCTCTTAAATAAGAAGTTACAGGTCTTTGAGAGCCAGAAATCTTGTTTGTTTGTCGGTGACCAAATACTTTTTTTACCGAGGAATTTACCAATAAATTCATTCCAAATCCTACAATGTGATTCTCCTGATTTTTTTCCTCATTTTTTCTCTCATAGTTGACCTGTACCTATGATGAAAATTACAGGCCTCTCTCATCTTTTTAAGTGAGAGAACTTGCACAATAGGTGGCTGACTAAATACTTTTTTGCCCCACGGTATATAATAATGTCCTTTCTGTAAAAATTTATATTAAGTTACCCTTATAACACCAATCAATGTGGGACCCTAGTTATAGCTAAAAATAACCCCACCAAAAATAGTAACAAAGATACATTTTATGTGTTGTAATTTAGGAGTTCAGCACTAGATGTTTCTGTGGTGGGGATTCAACAGAAAAGTTAGCTGGCTTGCTAGCAATGACTTCATTTCAATGATGTCCATTTGTGTTGGTAGGATAGCTATGGCATCCGAGAGGAATCACATTTGCTGTGTTTGCATTAAGGATGCATTTTGCTGATTTTGCCAGTTCTTAGGCATTCCACAATTCAGAGTGCTTAGTCATTGCAATAAACAACTAACCTCAGAGGTACTTTATTGATGTTATAAAAAGTAACAAAAAATGTGGTATACGGTATTTTCTTTTTTCTATAGATAGGGCTTCTAAAGTTACAATATAATAAAACTTTACTAAAGTTCTATAGGGATTCATATACTGTATGTTGTGTTGGTGTTGTGAGGTCAGAGGGGAGTTCAGGATGACAGAGTGGTTTTGCATTTGCAAGTTAAAACCTGTTCAAGTGGATTTTTCCCAGGCAGAAATAATAACATCCCACTTCTCACATGGTGAATGTATATTAAGTATTCAGAAATGCAATATCTAACCTTTTTCAGATTTGGAAAAGGTCACTAGAAATTAAGATGTTTGAGCATGGCACGGGGTTTTGAGTTTGATTACTGGGTGACTTTCACTTTTTAAAAAAAAGCTACTGAGTGAATTTAAGGTTTGCATGAAATAGAACACTAACTGCCTCAAAAGTAATAAACTAAAATGGGAAGAGAAAACATCATTTGGTATGAAGACTAACAGATTTGGGATCTATTTGGCAGAGAAACGGGGAATGCCACAGGTACGCCAAGTGTAACATGACTGGTCCAGGGGAACGCAGCTGTGAGTGTATGGATGGATACGTGGGCAACGGTATTACTTGCAAAGGAACTGTTGGCAGGGTGAGCAAAGGAGAAAATACATAACTCTTCTCACAATATCTCTACTACTCTCTTCTTTTGATCAATGACAAGAATTTTCTTCCACAGGAGCTACTTACACGGAAACTAAGGGAATTCTACCTTATGGGGATGGTAAGTCTCTGATGAGTAGCACACTTCCTTTTTTGTAATATTCTGTTATTAGACATCCTGGTATTACAGGTAGTTATCTGTGAAGTAATTGGTTTATGTTTCTATTTTACTTTCAGATGGCAGATGTGTCACTGAAGGGGCGGGGTCCATATACAGTCTTTGCTCCAACGGCTGAGGCCTTCGCCAAGGAGGGCATGGTGAGAAATTCAGTGTTTGTGTGATTGAATACTTGCATGTTTTTATGTATGAATTTCCTGATTTTATTATGTTTAATGACCTGCTCTTAGGCCAAAGAGCTGCAGAGTTTCAACAAGAAAGGGAAGGGTATCAACATTTTCCGTTACCATATTGTATCATGTCACACCCTCCTGGCCAGTGACTTGACCATGCCCCAAAACCTGACCACACTCACGGGAGATGTATTGACCATCACCTACTCTGAGGTAAAAAAAATAAGATAATAGCACCCATAGAGGATTATTTTTGTTTATTTACTGTCTGTGGATTATTGCTTTAGTGTTCTACTCAGAACTACAGTGGGAAACTTGGAAATATTAGAATAAATTACTAAAGAAATAATACCATAGATAGGACATCATTTGTAGAGACGTCTTCAGGCAAAATAAACCTTGAAAAATCTAAAAGTATAATATTTACTGAAGATATTTCATCAGATAACATTTACTGAATATTTGAGGTCACTGATAACGACAGGCCCGGGTGCAAGATTTCCTTATTGGCCCGGGTGCAACCGCACCTGCTGCACCCCTGATAGTTACGTGCATGTTTCAGGTCTTTTGTTCTTCTCTCCAGGGTACCATTCTAATTAATAACAAGGTAAAAGTGGTGTACAGTGATGATCCAAGCACCAATGGAATCATCCATGAGATTGACACTGTCATGATACCAGAGCATCTGAGGAATATTAATGAGAAAGAAGAGGCAGTAAGTAAAAAAGATAAATACAATTTCCAGGATTAGAGAAAATGTAAGATTCTTGTTCAATACAGAAATGTTATTCATTAACATTTGATACAATTTAAAAAAATCAACAAAATATTTGTATGTCAGGAATTATTTTAGATTTTCCTAACTAGATATATTCTTGAAATAAATGTACACAATGGTTCAGAAGTTTTGGAGTCACTTAGAAATGTCCTTGTTTTCTGTGAATGCATGGACATCACCAAAAGTTGGGTTTCCTCCTTTGTGATACATTACCAGGCCATCACTGCAGCTGTCTTCAGTTGTTGTTTGTTCATAGGCCTTTCAGACTTAAGGTTTGTCTTTAGCAAGTAAAATGCATACTTGATCAGGTTGCGATCAGGTGGTTAACTCTGTCATTGCAGAATATTCCACTTTGTTGCTTTAAAAAACTCCTGGGTTGCTTTCACAGTATATTTTGTGTCATTATCCATTGGTATAATGAGGCATTGTCCAATCAAATTAGCTGAATTTGGCTGAATCTGAGCAGACAATATATCCTTATACACTTCAGAATTCATCTGGCTGCTTATGTCTTCTCTCACATCATCAATAAATACAAGTGACACCGTGCCATTGGAAGCCATGCATGCCCATGCCATATTTAAAAACAGTATGATTTATAAAGTCTTAACATATTATTAAACTAAAATACTAGAATACTAATTAATGTTCTCTGGACCAGTAACCGAAGCACAAGTGGTTTTAATATTAAAGGTAATCTGCATAGGATTGTTCACTGTATAGTAAACTATCGTAAATTGACGGTTGAAACTAAATACAAATATGTCAAATAGAAAAAGCTTTCTATTCAGTTCTTGAGTATTCCCAACTACTTGGCATCTAGTGTTTCACAAACACAAATACAGCTCTGGAAAATAATTAAGAGACCACTGCACCTTTTTCTTTCCATTCAAAAATATTTAACAGGAAAGTTTAGAGTGAGGGACAGAATTTGCAGTGGTCCCTTCATTTGAATCTTTCTGTTCCTCACTCAAAATCTTCCTTTCCAAATGTTTGCAAAGGAAGGAACGGAAACATAGACATACGGTACAATCCTTACAGTCTTTTGCAAACTTCAGCTTGGCTTCTCATTGATGAAGGGCTATTTTCTAGCTTTGCACAATTTCAGCCCTGCCCCTAGGAGGCTGTTTTGAACCATCCTCACCGTGCACTTCACCCCAGTTTGCCATTCTTTTTGTAGGTTACTTGATGTCATCCTACGGTTGATGAGTGACATTCAAATGAGTAGATGGTCATCTTGGTCAAGGGACAGTCGTTTTTGTTGTCCCCAATGTCTGTTGCTTGTCCTTGTTCTTATGAACCCCCATATTTGAAATTTTCAGGATGGAAGCAACCTAGCGCTTACCGTCCATCTGCCAGGACAACCAGAATTGAACCCTTCTTTTCCTCACTCAAAGCTTTCCTTTTCAACTCCTTTGTCATGCTGAATTGTTATTTTTTATTCCAATTACCTTTGAGGTACTACTTGCACTGTTTTCCCATCCAGCTGGTCATATTGCAAGAGGATAGTCATGACAACAGCAATGTTTTTTATACTTTTTTTGTAAAATTGTATTTGGTTCAGGTAATCACTTAATCATTACCTCATTAGGTTAAATGAGGTGTGCCTGTGTTGGAATTTAACAGACACTGGAATGGAATGGAGATTCTGATTTAAGGAAAATTAGGTGTGGTCTCTTATTTCTTTGAACTCTTATATAAATAACATGAATAACACAACACAAGTCAAGACTTTTGTTATAAGTGAAATGATATTGGAGAGACTGAGGGATTGTAAGAGAGGGCGGTGCCTGGTGTGGGCGGTGGGAGAGTAAGTGTGCCATTTGATAGTGCAGCTGTTTACATTTTCAGAATTTTGCGGTTCTGTAGGCTACTGTGAAAAGATTAAAGCCTTCGGGGGCACAGCAGCATATTGCCCCCTTTAGTATCAATGACAGCATGCAACCACTGGATTGTCAACTTAGCTTTGTACTTTGTCATTGTCATGCTGGAAAGTCCAAGATGGTCCCATGCGCAGCTTTTGTGCAGAAGAATGCAAAATGTATGCCAGTACTTTCTAATGCTACATTCATCTAGCCATCAATTTTCAAAAGATTCCATTTACCTTTAGAGCTCACACACCCCCAAAACATCAGTGAGCCACCATCATGCTTCCCAGTGGGGGGTGGTATTCTGTTCACTATAGGCCTTATTGACCCCTCTCCAAACATAGCAGTTATGGCTGTGACCATAAAGCTCTATTTTGGTCCCATCTTTCCAAATGTGCCCGAAGCTGTGATGCCTGTTGTCGGGCATATTCTAAACAGGCTTTTTGAGGCATTGGCGCAGTAAAGGTTTCTTTCTGGAACTCGACCATGCAGCACATTTTTGTTCAAGTATTGTTGTATTGTGCTCCTTGAAACAACCACACCATCTTTTTTTAGTGCAGCCTGTATTTCTCCTGAGGTTTTTCTTTGTAAAATAATTCTTCTGGCAGCACCCCTTTACGGAGTATGACTCAAAGGCGTCTCTGAAACTGATTTGGCGACTGAAACATGTTTTGGGTCCTCAGACTCAAACGGAGGCACTGCAATAAGATTGCTAACTTTTAGAAAATGTGCGTAGTCTGTTTACCTCAGTACTGCAGGGGAAAGTGAGACTGCCTATGCCAGCTAACTATGTTGAATGTGGCAATGTAGCCAGGTAGCAGCAAGCCAAATTTTGTTTCTAAACATCAAGTTGAAATCAGCAAAGAGACATAAAGTAGACAGTTAGTGATGTGCCTGTCTGGAGAGCCTAAGGCTTACTTGATATTGTTTAGGCCAGAGCCAAGATGGGAATATCGGGTTAGACCACAGCATTTGTAGCTATTCCTACATCACCTGCATCACTGCGTTCAACCGCTGTAGTCAATACAGAATCATAGTTCTCCCCATTTCTTAGGAACCATCACCACCAGGGCTGACCACGGGTTGGCTGGCTCAATTACGTTGGCCTAGTCCATCTCCTACATGGCTCTGTTTGCTGCTTCATGTCGTGCAAGTGCTATCTGTCAGGGACGATTTTTCACTGTTGTGCGTTGCCGGTGTTGAGCTCACGCTGCACAGCCCACATCCTGGTCTTGGTGGTTTCCCTAGGTATGAAACTGGGGGGCACAGGAGACAGCTGATTGTCGTGTGTGGCAATTTCTGACTGAGTTACCCCATTTCCAACTTCACTGAGGATGCAGAATGGCAGTCCCCCACTAAACAGCTTCCCTGGCGTTGGCATTTTAACATCAGGACAACCCCCAAAGCTCATGGTGCTCAAAAGATCTGAGCCCAGAATACAGGGGTCCTGAACATTAGTCACCCACACTAGGTGTTTTACTACCCTACCGCTCATAATAAAATCTTCTTGCCCTTTTGTGTTCTGTAGAAGTCTGGTATGTGGGGGCGGGTCTAAGGTTCGTACAGCCCCATCTATATGAACCCCTTCCAGTTTTCCTGAGGTTTGGTAGCAGAAGGTCAGTCATGAAACAAGTGACCAGACTGGCCACACCCCCTGCAGGCTAGGGTGCCAGAACGCCGACAGCAGGCTGTTGTGAAGTATGTAAGGACATGGCACAGATTAGCGCAGTCATTTTTTGTAGCTCACACCGGCTATTTCTCTCTCACCCCGCATGATTCTTGAGGAGCCATAACCAAGATGAAGTGATCGTGGACTAGCTCATCTTGCACTGTAAGCTCGCTGGGCAAGGCTTTCGATATTGTTAGCAAACGATCTAAGAGATTCTTCCGGTAGTCTTTCTCTATTGCCCAGTGCCGACAGCATGAATCCAGGATATCTGTCACGACCATATCTCCTATTAAGTGCCCCGACTAACACAAACGGTGGGATGTCCTAAGTTGTTTAACACATCTAGATGTTAATACCAGGAAGTTAAAGCTGAAATTCTGAACTCTTGTCTCACACTCATCTTTTGATCTTAAACCCAAATGTTTTCAGTGACCATCAAAAACAAAGGAATTTGCCTTGCTGTTCCAATGTTTTTGGAGGGGACAGTATGTATATATTCTATAAACAATCAGCCATTTCCAGCTACAATAGTTATTTACACAAATAATAATGTCTACACTGTATTTCTGATCAAATTGATGTTATTTTAATGGACAAAACAGCTGTATCTTTTGAAAACTAGGGCATTTCTAAGTGACCTCACATAAATATTTTTGAATTCCTGATTTCTATATCAACCTCTTCTTGTACAAATTCATTACTTTATCTCAATATGTTTGTCTCATCCTTCTCAATATCCCCTTCTCTCCATTCACAGATGAACCTCACTGACGTGGCTGATCACAATGGTTACAAGACCTTCTACAAACTAATGGAGGTCATTATTCTTCCACTGAGTTTCACTGTAGGGATATTTGAACATTGTATTGGGATGCTGCATGAAATATTTTTAAACAATGGAATGCAATGATGTGCAAATCATTTAATACCCACATCGAATAGACTATAGTACAAAGACAACATATCTGTTTTTGGAAAAATATATGCCATTTTGAATTTGATTCCAACAACATGTTTAAAAAAAACTGGGACAGAGACAACTAAAGACTGGAAAAGAAAAATATCCCACAACTAATTAGGTCAGTTGGCAACAGACAGCATCATTGAGTATTAAAAGATCATCCCTGATAGGATGGGTCTGTCAGAAGAGAGTATGCAGAGGGGGTCACCATTATTTTTGGGAATAATGAATGCCGTGTCTCCTGGACTAAACAGGAAAGGGATCATCTGGCTTCTAATCATCGCACAGTTTAAAAGCCAGTATCAGTGATGGTATGTGGGTGCATTAGAGCACATGGCATGGGTGACACATCTGTGAAGGCACCATTAATGCTGAACAATATATACAGATTTTGGAGCAATATATTCTGCCATACAGAAAAGGTATTTTTTAGGGAAGGCCTTGCTTATTACGACAGCATGGCTCCATAGCAAAAGAGTCTGGGTGCCAAATTGGCCTGCCTTCAGTCCAGACCTGTCACCCATTGAAAACATTTGGTGCATTATAAAATGAAAAATACGACAAATGAGACCCTGAATTCTTGAACAGCTGAAATCCTATATAAAGCACGAGTGGGAAAGCATTTCACTTTCAAAGCTATAGCAATTGGTGTTCCCAAACGCATACAGAGTATTATTAAAAGAAGTGGTGTTGCTACACAGTGGTAAACATGCTCCTGTCCCAATATTTTTTTCACTTTTTCCCCCGTCTTTAATTGTCTCTGTCCCAATTGTTTTTAAATAAAATTAGTCATGCATAAAATAGTCATGCATTTTTCCCCAAAACATAACATTTCTCAGTTTCAACATTATATGTGTTATCTTTTTAACTATTTAAAATTAAATATAGGGATGAATTATTTGCACATCATTGCATTCTGGTTTATTTGCATTTTACGCAGCGTCCCAGCTTTTCGAAAACTGGGTTTTAAATGTGGACTCCGCATTAATATGTATTGAACTGTGAGGGAACATTGTAGGGAATAGCAAGTCCACCTCTGAATGGTCTAAGTAAATGTTTTCTGTTTCACTCAGGCCACAGAGGTGATGGACATGGTGAATGACCCACTCCACCAGCCCATTACAATATTCCTGCCCTCAGACCAAGCCATGGCTGCCCTACCCCAGAAGCAGAAAGATTTCCTGTACGACCCACAGAACAAAGGACACCTGCTGGAGTACCTGACGTACCATATCATCCGAAACATCAAGGTGTATGCAGCAGAGCTGGTCCACGTGGACCCAATTCGTACACTCCAAGGATCGGAACTCAAAGCCAGCTGTGGAGGGATGGACAAGATAGTAAGATAAACAAATGTGACATGAGCATTACTGTTTGATGAAACCACACTAACATGCAGAATTTGAATGTTTTTCAATAACGCAGGGTGAAATCTTTTTCAACAATGGGAACTGTCGCATTATCCAAAGACATCTCCCATTCACCGGAGGAATTGCCTATGGTATCGACTGTTTACTAGATCCACCGAGTTTAGGGGGACGCTGTGATAAAAAGGAAACTGTGGATATCTCAGTAAGTGTGAAAACCTACCAGTCCATGTCTTTCAATTGCTAACCTTGAACGAGATGATTTATAATTATTCTTGTATTTTAATGGTGTCACACTGTCTTGTGTAATAGTTAATCTGTGGATTTTGCTCATCATCAAATCGTTGCCCTTCTGGGTCCACAGTCAAGGTATCCTTTCTTCCCTGAGTAACCATTATATGAATATAATACCACATTGTAATATAATACTATCTAAGTCTTAATAAATACTGCCCTTTATATGCATTCTGCAGGAGTTGAGAAAATGTGATCTGCCCACCATAGTGAGTTTGAATAAAGGATGCCAGTCCATTTGTACTTTTGTTCTCTGGCAACCCAAGTGCTGTGATGGCTTCTATGGGCGTAACTGTCTGGGTAAGAACTGTTTTCAGGTCTCGTTGTTTGTACAAAGACTTGGTAATGGCCAAACAAGGTTTTGTTAGCATTATTTTAGCAGCAAGACATTATGCTGGCAGCACTCAGATTTTCTTTATTACAATAAAAGCCTACTCAAAGTCTACTCAAAGGTGCTGGAAAGGAGGGTTCGGCAGATAGTCGAACCTCAGATTGAAGAGGAACAATGCGGATTCCCTCCTGGTCGTGGAACAACCAACCAGCTCTTTACTATTGCTGGTATCCTGGAGTGGGCCTGGGAATATGCCAATCCAGTCTACATGTGTTTTGTGGATCTAGAGAATGGAGATGTCTGGGTACCCTTGGAGAGACTGTGGGAGGTGCTGTGGGTGTATTGGGTGAGGAGGTCCCTTCTTAGGGCTATCCAATCCCTGTAAGTCCAGTGAGAGCTGTGTTTGAGTTCTCGGTAGTAAGTCGGACTCGTTCCAAGTGGGGGTTGGCATTCACCAGGGCTGCGCTTTGCCACCAATCCTGTTTGAAAAGTTTATGGACAGGATATAGAGGCAAATTCAGGGTGAGGAGGGGTTACAGTTCGGTGGGCAGGGGATCTTATTGCTGCTTTTTGCAGAGGATGTTGTCCTGATGGCATCATTGATCTGTGATCTCCAGCACTCACTGGACTGGTTCGCAGCCAAGTGTGAAGCGGTTGGGATGAGGATTAGCACCTCTAAATTTGAGGCCATGGTTCTTAGCAGGAAACCGATGGAGTGCCTACTCCGGGTAGGGAATGAGGCGTTACCCCAAGTAAAGGAGTTCAAGTATCTCTGGGTCTTGTTCCCGAATGAGGGGAAAATGGAGCGGGAGATTGGGCGGAGAATTGGAGCAGCGGGGGCAGTATTGAATTCACTTTACCGCACTGTTGTGGCGAAAAGAGAGCTGAGCCGGAAGGCAAAGCTCTCGTTTTGCCGGTCAATTTTGTTCCTACCCTCACCTATGGTCATGAAGGCTGGGTCATGACCGAAATAACCAGATTGTGGGTACAAGCGTCTGAAATGAGTTTTCTCAGAAGGGTGGCTGGGGTCTCCCTTAGAGATAGGGTGAGAAGCTCAGTCATCCGTGAGGATCTCGGAGTTGAGCCGAGTTGTGGTGTTTCAGGCATCTGGTAAGGATGCCCCCAGGACGTCTCCCTGTGGAGGTGTTTCAGACACGTACAGCTGGGAGGAGACCTCAGGGTACGCCCAGGACTAGATGGAGGGATTATATTTCAACACTGACCTGGGAACACCTCGAGATCCCCCAGTCAGAGCTGGCAAATGTCGGTCAGGAAAGGGACGTTTGGGGTCCCCTGCTGGAGCTGCTGCCCCTTCGACCCGATACCGGATAAGCGGATGAAGATGAAGACAATAAAAGCCACAGAAATGTATAAGGCAATATAGTTACCAGTCTAGTTTGCAAAAAATAACAGATATGAAACATTTTGGAACAGAGAATAAACATAAAATGTATAGACTAGATTGTTAACTGTATTGCCTTATATAGTTCAATGATGGCTTTCATTTAGTAAAAAAATATCTGAGTTAGCGCTGCTATCATAAGATCATGCTGCTAGAAGAACGGTAATGAAGTCTCGTATGGACATAACTTCAAAGACTGCATTCATAATGGTAGCTATTTTTTCCTTCATAGTGTTTTTTGCAAGAAAGTAGTCTACGGATTTTTTTACTCACAACACCAATGGAGGATAACATATTAATGGCTTGAATGGAACATAGACTTGATTCAAGTCAAAAGTGTTTGAAATGTCTTAAGCATTTTTAAAACAAGTTTTAAAGAGAAATAGATAACAGACTTGTTTCCAATCACTACTTTCTGTTTTTGTTGCCTTTAAGTTTGTCCTGGTGGAAATTCCTCTCCCTGTTTTAACCATGGCAAGTGTGATGATGGTCACCTAGGCAACGGCAACTGCACATGTGTTGCTGGTTTTCAGGGTGATGCCTGCGAATTGTGTACAGATGGCCACTATGGACCAGACTGCAAAGGTTAGTAACAGTGTGGACAATCATAGCAAGACAATTATTGAATGTAGTTGAATGGATTCATGTTATAGCATCTTAATTATTTTAAGTCTTTGAATGCACTTGTCATTTATGTAATTTTCTCTTCAGTGTGTGACTGCACAGAGCATGGGTCATGTGAAGATGGAGTTAAAGGGTCAGGCTCCTGTTTCTGTGATCAGGGCTGGACTGGGCAGCGCTGTGAAACCAAACTAGGTAAAGAACAACAAATTAAACAAGAAACCAGGCAAGCCTAGTTCAGCCGGCCTGCAATAGAAAGCATTGCCCTCTCGAGAATCAAACCCAGGTCCCCCATGTGGAAGGCTGTGTCATGAACCACTACGCCACAGAACAAATCCTCTTTTGCCACTGGCTGTTTTAACAGCTAATTGGCCATTCGTGAATGATATTGCTACAGTAAAACTGACAAACATTTCTTACTAAGTTTACCTCCACCACAAATTGAGCAATTGCTAGCAGGATTGAAGATGACCTTTTTTATTCCAGAAATAGTCGCAATATAACTGTATACAGTTTTAGTTAAGGCTTATTATAACGAAACTACTGTATGTTGTAGCCAGCAAATGTGTCTGTCTATCATCACCTAAAACGCATGCACGGAAACATACCTCGAAAATCCACTAAAAAGTAGCAATATAAGTCACTCACTCACTCTCTCAGTAGGAGACATTTGCTCTTCTTGGCCAGCTCAGCTTACGCGGTCTGGCAAAAAAAAGGAAAACAACCATAATTTGTTTAAATGTATTTTCTGCATCCATTAAATGTACATGTTTCAATTTATAACTGTTATTAAAATATGTAATGTGACCTGTACCTTCCACCTTTCAGTGCTGGGTCCTGTCTGCTCCCCAGCCTGCTCTCCAAATGGCGTATGTAAAGAAAACAACACCTGTGTGTGTAAACCTTATTACGAGGGAGACGGACTCACCTGCACAGGTACAGACTCTTCACCACACTGAAATTCTACATCCCACGCATCATTTCGACCATCAAATGCATATTAATTGTGATATGTGGTTTCACTGTAAATCACTGTTGATCCCTACTACCCAAGATCAATCTTCTGTATTATGAATTTCACCTTTGCTCTTCCTTGTTTTCTCCGTCTCCCTCTAGTGGCCAACCTGTGTAAGTACTGGAACGGTGGCTGTGCCACTGGAGCCACGTGTAGTCAGAAACAGGAGAAGGTGATCTGTACCTGCCCTAAGGGAAACTCAGGGGATGGCTTTTTCTGTCAGCCAATAGACCCCTGCTCTGTTGACGACAATGGGGGTTGCCACGAGCATGCCACCTGTACCATGATTGGGCCGGTAAGGGGTCAGCTGGAGGTGGTCATGCGCACTACAGGGCAGGGTTAATTCTATTCCAGTTCATTAAGGAATTGCAGCTCCAAATCTCTTCAATGCTTTTAAATTAAGAACACTCAAAAATGCATTTTTTTTGTGAATTGACTGGAAATGGAATTTACCCCAACCCTGCTATAGGGCGTTCCCATGGGATGTGGAATCTTGTTTTTCCAATGTAATCTAAGCAACAGTAGTTAATTACAGGTATTCATATTTTAGAATTGTGATACATTTGGAGTTTTTAAGTCTGCTTCTAAAATGTTTTTGTATAATGTGTTTCTACAGGGTAAGAAGAAGTGTGCATGCAAGGATAACTATATAGGAGACGGTATGACATGTGAGGTGAAGGAGCTTCCTGTAAACCGTTGTATCCAGGAGAATGGGCAGTGCCACTCTGATGCCCAATGTACTGACCTACACTATGAGGGTATGCCCAAAACACACACACACCTTTTTATATTACTATAATTTAAAGTATATGGCAATATGTTAAAAAAAAAGCTTTTTAGAACTTGTACTTATATACTGGGCTGTTTAAACTGTATAATTCTGATCTCCCCTACCACCAGATAGCACAGTTGGTGTGTTCCACTTCCGATCCACAAAGGGGCAGTATAAACTTAACTACACATCTGCCCAAGATGCCTGCACAGCAGAGGACGGAACCCTCGCTACTTACACACAGCTCTCCTATGCACAGCAGGTGATTAGAAACAAACACACACACACAAAAAACAAATGTAAATTTCAAGAAAGATCTAAATATCACAGTGGTGTCAGTGGTCACTCAAGAGAAGAGACAGCATCTTCTCCAAACAGCTTTACAGTAGGTTCCCCTGCACAGTTTAACTCTAATTCTAAGGCTCTTATCAAAATGAGGACCAGCCAGATGTACTGTACTCATTTTGCACTATTTGAATTTTATGGTCCTCATTAAGACTAGCACATTAGTACAAGGAACACACATACAGAGACACACATAAACATACACCAGATGACAGAGACTGCTGTTGTAAACTCTCTGTTGCCCTTGTCTCTAGGCTGGGTTCAACCTGTGTGCGGCTGGCTGGCTTGACCAGACCAGAGTGGCTTACCCCACCACCTACTCCAACCCCAAGTGTGGGTTTGGTCACGTGGGCATCGTAGACTACGGTGTTCGCAGCAACCTCAGTGAGACTTGGGACGCCTTCTGCTACAGGGTCAAAGGTAACAGAAGGAAAGAAAACTAATGAGAGAGAAGGGAGGAAAAAGGTGAAACGGGAGGAGTGACAAAGAGATGCTGCCTCAGACTTGGTTTTGGTTCTTCAGTTATCCGTAGTCTCCTTAAACAATTCTGCTATCAGTATGTGTTGTTTTTGGAGGTTTTACAAGGTGTTTCATGTGTCTTGTTCATCTGTACTCCCCAGAGGTGAAATGTGAGTGTAAAACAGGTTATATTGGAGATGGATACTCCTGCACTGGAAATCTCCTTCAGGTCCTTACTGAGAAGCCTACCTTTTCCAACTTCCTGTCTGTGAGTATACAATCGCTATCAATCCATTTTGTTCACCATGATTTGTTGCTGATCAAACATTTTTTGTTGTTGCAGCAAATCCTAAACTACTCCCAGATCTCTGAGTCTGGAAAACAGTACATTAGCCATCTAAGTAACCTGACCATCCAGTCCACTTTGTTTGTTCCAGATAACATTGGCCTATACCAGAACCAGGTCAGAGGTCCTTCTCTGTCACACACCTGTGCACACACTGACATGCACATTTACAGTCTTTATCCCATATTCATAACCATACTCATGCAACCTCTTCCTATTGTATCTAGACACTGACACATAGAGATATAGAATACCATCTGGCTGTGGGCCGGGCCTTGGCTCTAAAAGACCTTACAAATGGCAGCCGTATCCGCACCCGGCTGGGCCAAAGCCTCACTGTCCTGGGTATCGCTGACTTCCTCGACCCCAAGTCCCTGGTGAGACATAGGGCAGCGTTACTGAAAACATCACCATATTGCATGCATTTACACTGTATTTCACTGTTCTAATTATGTGAAGTGCATATTGCCTTGGTCTAAGATGTTTGAATGTTTCCAGAACCAAAGGCCATAGTTTTATTATGTACCTAAGACATTTACACTAACATTGTAGTCGAAGTAAGCTCATTGTTGTCCCTTTCTGTTTTCGCTCTGTAGAGTTCCTCCCGTTATATCAACGACCGCTTCATCATAGATTCTGACATTCTGGCTTCCAACGGGATCATTCACGTGCTGCAGGGACCACTTAAAGCCCCACCCTCTCAGACTGTAGTGAGATGATTAACTCATATTCTGTTCAGTTTCTCTCCTTGGGTCTCTAGTAACACATAGCAATACTACTTGTCCTTGATCATGTTAATGTATTTCATGATGGTTAGGAATAGGATGGACAAAGATTACAAGAACTGGCCCTAAATCAGTTGTTAATGCCAGCAAGTGGAGTATTTCTACCTGACCTCTGACCTTAACTGTTATTGGTCCACCAGCTCCCTCGGGGTCAAAAGGCAGGAATGGGCATCGGAATCATGCTGCTGTTCATTCTGATGGCTGGGGCTGGGTTTGTTGGCTATCATTTCTACACCCACAATACCAAACCCTTCCAGTTCCATTACTTTAAGGTGAGTGTTTTTGTGTGTGTGTGTTGCCAAACAAATGAAATTAGAAATAAATGAGTACCCTGGTAGGCTACTTTTTCCAAAAGGGCACTATATATGAAAATGGGATCATTGTGAATGCAGTCTTAGTATGACTAGTGAGACTGGAAAACAATTCTTATCCAGACAGTCACACCCATAGAAGCCAAATAGCACAGTACTTGTGTTGCCAGATAAAAAAGTACATACAGTGGGGAGAACAAGTATTTGATACACTGCTGATTTTGCAGGTTTACCTACATACAAAGCATGTAGAGGTCTTTAATTTATATCATAGGTACACTTCAACTGTGAGATCACATTGTATGATTTTAAAATAATTAATTAGCATTTATTTTGCATTACATAAGTATTTGATACATCAGAAAAGCAGAACTTAATATTTGGTACAGAAACCTATGTTTGCAATTACAGAGATCATACGTTTCCTGTAGTTCTTGACCAGGTTTCCACACACTGCAGCAGGGATTTTGGCCCAGTCCTCCATACAGACCTTCTCCAGATCCTTCTGGTTTCGGGGCTGTCGCTGGGCAATACAGACTTTCAGCTCCCTCCAAAGATTTTCTATTGCGTTCATGTCTGGAGACTGGCTAGGCCACTCCAGGACCTTGAGATGCGTCTTAGTTAGGCCACTCCTTAGTTGGCTAGGCCACTCCTTAGTTGCCCTGGCTGTGTGTTCCGGGTCGTTGTCATGCTGGAAGACCCAGCCACGACCCATCTTCAATGCTCTTACTGAGGGAAGGAGGTTGTTGGCCAAGATTTCGCGATACATGGCCCCATCCATCTTCCTCTCAATACGGTCTAGTCGTCCTGTCCCCATTGCAGAGAAGCATCCCCAAAGAATGATGTTTCCACCTCCATGCTTCACGGTTGGGATGGTATTCTTTGGGTTGTACTCATCCTTCTTTCTCCAAACATGGCGAGTGGAGTTTAGACCAAAAAGCTCTATTTTTGTCTCATCAGACCACATGACTTTGTCCCCTTCCTCCTCTGGATCATCCAAATGGTAATTGGCAAACTTCAGACTGGCCTGGACATGCGCAGACTTGAGCAGGGGGACGTTGCGTGCGCTGCAGGATTTTAATCCATGACGGTGTAGTGTGTTACTAATGTTTTTCTTTGAGACTGATCCCAGCTCTCTTCGGGTCATTGATCAGGTCCTGTTGTGTAGTTCTGGGCTGATCGCTCACCTTCCTCATGATCATTGATGCACACGAGATGAGATATTGCATGAAGCCCAAGACTGAGGGAGATTGACCGTCATCTTGAACTTCTTCCATTTTCTAATAATTGCGCCAACAGTTGTTGCTTTCTCACGAAGCTGCTTACCTATGGTCCTGTAGCCCATCCCAGCCATGTGCAGGTCTACAATTTTATCCCTGATGTCCTTACACAGCTCTCTGGTCTTGGCCATTGTGGAGAGGTTGGAGTCTGTTTGATTGAGTTTGTGGACAGGTGTCTTTTATACAGGTAACAAGTTCAAACAGTTGCAGTTAATACAGGTAATGAGTAGAGAACAGGAGGGCTCCTTAAAGAAAAACTAACAGGTCTGTGACAGCTGGAATTCTTACTGGTTGGTAGGTGATCAAATACTTATGTCATGCAATCAAATGCAAATTAATTATTTAAAAATCATACAATGTGATTTTCTAGATTTTTGTTTTAGATTCCTTCTCTCACAGTTGAAGTGTACTTATGGTAAAAACAGACCTCTACATGCTTTGTAAGTAGGAAAACCTGCAAAATCAGCAGTGTATCAAATACTTGTTCTCCCCACTGTATGTACTGGCAACTTTTATTTCAATTCACTTTGGTGGGCAGGTCGCATTTTCACCTCCTGCTGAATGCATGTTTAGAGGCAGTATTTGCTAGGTCGCAGGTAGAAGTATTATACTCACATATTGGTTACTCC